>QLSR01000225.1:2483272-2526223 GCA_031780015.1 Citrullus colocynthis
TTTTTTTTTTTTTTTTTTTTTTTGGTTCTTTGGAGGGAAATTTGAGGAACATATTTCAGACTTCGCGGGAACCGCCTGGGAGAACTAGGTTTGATACCGTCCAATGGTAATGGGCCTTTCCTTTGTGTCTAGTGGGCTTTTGGAGCAACTAACCGTCTAAGCCCAGTTGAATATGGGCCTACTCCATCAATGGCCCAATATGAGTTTTGGGCGGAGTATGTTAATAATCGCCGTCAATAATTTTCTGACTAAAATAGTTTTTTTTTTTTTTTTTTTCAAATACTCTTAGTCTATGAAAACAACAATTTAGTCATTGAAATTTGTTAGTAACAATTTAGTCTCTATAATTTGAAATTTGTAACAATTTATTATCAGTCATGAAAAATCTCTTCAAAACTAAGCATAACTTTTACTGTGTAACGACTTAGGCCCGTTTTGTAATCATTTTTGTTTTTTGTTTTAGTTTTTAAAAATTAAGCCTACACACATTACTTCCACCCTCAAATTTATTGCTTTGTTATCATCCTTTTTGCCAATGGTTTAAAAATTAAGCCAAAATTTAAAAACTAAAAAAAAATAGCTTTTAAAAACTTGTTTCTATTTTCTTAATTTGGCAAAAAATTCAACTATTGTATTTAAGATAGAAGCAAATCAAAGTAAGAAATGGAGAGAAAAATAGACTTAATTTTAAATGGTTACCAAACGGGGCCTTGGTATTTAAAATTTAATTGTTTAGGAGTCTATTTAACACAATCATACACATTTATGGACTAGATTTACAATTTAACCAAATAAAATTTTAAAAATAATAAGTTGAGGGGTTTGACTTTTATACTAGGTTTTTATTTCAATCTTATATATTAAACGATGAGGAAATTAAGTTAAATAATCAGTATATTTGAGTTAATATTTGTTTAGTTGTTAATTTAGTTTATATAGCATTTTATAATTAATTAGATGATTTTCTTATTTTTTTGTAATACTATAGATAGCCACTTGTAAGTTGTAATAAGAAATTTGTTGTCATCGTTTTAATATAGAACTTGTGTTCTTAGAAAGTTTGTTCTCTCAATTCTAAAGTATAAACTTCTCTTCTTTGGTCATAGATATGACCTAATACCTCAATTCGTTGCTTCATTAGGCTAATATGTATTAGAAACATTATTAGTTTTTTTTTTTTTTTTTCCATAACTCAACCAATTAAAACGTTTATCTTTTACCAAAATATAAGAGACCTCATTTTTTTAGTTGCAAAATTCGATGAAATTTACAAGCCCAACGAGTACCTTAACTCGAAGAAGTATTTGAAGGCCCAATAAGTGAATTTCCAATGAATCAATACAAAAACACAAATATTGAAAAGGTTAAATTACACAAAATAAATATGAACTTCCAATTTGTTAGTAAAATAATAATATTACAATAATATTAGTTTTGATATTTTGTAGACATTTAAAACTACAATAAGCGTAAAAATCATTTAAATTTTCAAACGAAAATTAAAAGAAACTGAGTAACGAATTTTTAGATATATCATTTTACATCTCGATTTTTTATTTCTAAATATAGTTTTGAAATATTTATAACTGGCAAACATTGATGTTACAATTTTAAAAATTAGGAATAATGTCAAATCATACCCCTAAACTTTAGAGTTGTCTCAGTTAAACTATGAATTTTTGTAAGTACATCAATTTATACTCTGAATTATTTATATTTTGAAAAATCTAATGGAGAACTTATAATTTTATCTATTAAAGCCCAAATTTTTATAGACTCTTATTCCCAATTTCATTTTTAAATCATTTATTCTAGCGGCATATTTTGTAAAGTTCATATTTGAAAAGGTCTCCACACTTTTGAAAATTAATGGAGGAATAATTTTCAAAAGAAATCATATTGATTGATATAAATTAGTTAGTTTATGAAAAATTACAAATTTAATGGACTCGAATAATAAGTTTTATACGATAATTGAACAAAATCGAGGTAAATCGACACATCTACGAAAGTTTAAAGTTTAAATTGATACAATTATTAGCTTAGTATCTTAATTGATACCACCCTAAAAAATTTAAGAGTATAATTATTTTTCAAAATATATATAAAAAAATAATAATAAATAAATAATTTTTATCATTTAGGGTATGGAAAATAAAGGAAGAAACAACAGGGAGGGGGAGAGAAGAATGTGAGGTCCAGCGAGCCAAAAAAAAAAGAAAGAAGAAGAAAGGATCACGTGGCAAAGCACGTGAGAAGGAACACGTCATCAGAAAACCTTGTGAGAGATCTCAAAAAATGACCCATACACGACAGGTCACTAAGGAAAAGCGAGCACATGCTCCCAGCCCTCCCACTACCCTTTTTTTTCTTTCTTTTTTTTTTTCTTTTTTTTTTAATATAATATATTAGGTTAATTAAGTAAATTAAAAAATTACTTTTTCCACCATCTAATCTCATCTGCTTTTCTGGTGGGACCGGGTAGGAAAATTTGTGGGTCCTACCTGGCAGATTTCTCCCCACGTGACGCCGTCACGAGAAAGGGAGATGGAGAGATTCAGATATCCACCGCCCCTCCCCCCTCGCATGCCCGGCACGTGCCTTCTCCCGTACTATTATTTTCCTGACTTCCCTCTCCTTTTTTCTTTTTTTCTTTTCTCTTTTTCAGTTATAATTTTATTTTAGTACAATCTAAATACCACTTTCCATTTTCAGGCTTACTTTTTTATTCTATTGTTTTTTTTAATTGACTCAATTTAACCAAATTTTAATATTACTTTCTTATCCTAAAATATTAGATTATAAATGAAACGACACCGTTTCTTTTTCTTTTCTTTTTTTTTTTTTGTTTATTTCCGTCCCTCACTAAAATTTTCACAATTAAAAAAATTAACTTCTTTTAGTTTTACAAAATTTGTTTGGTTTTTTAAGATATGTGTAAAAGAGTGGATACAATAGTTATAAACGTATGAACTCTGTTTGACCGTTAAGTTAAAAAAAAATATATATATTTAAAAATTAGGAATATTTGTGAGTAATTATCAAAATTGTTTCACAAGTAGATAATAAATATTTTCTACTTGTTTATTACTTCCTCAAGTTTACGATTCGTCCGAATTTTATTGACATTCTTGTTACTTGATTTTCGATAATTAACTTGGTTATTTTTTAGGGTTTTTTCTCTATATTATGAATTGATCAACAACCTCCAGGATCACACTCATTTTGACGCCATTAGTATTACACTTATCATCGGTCTTATAAAGTCTTCATTGACAATCTCAAGGGATTTTTTTTTTTTTTTTTTTTTTTTGAGAAAAAAGTAAACAAGAACAAATCACATGATAACATTTGAAGAGGCAACCCGCAAAAACTGCTCAGGGTACGGAGAAAGAAGAAAGGAAGATTGATGCTCCTTAAAGGTCCTTTGCGCCACATGGTGCGCAAGTATATTTTGATTTGGCTTAACATGAGAAAAGGAGACTAACTCCCAACTCTTGGCCTCGTTGATGAAAAAATAAACTTAAAAAATATCCACTGTCACATCATTAAGCAACTGAACAACCTCAAGACAATCAATCTCCACCAAAATATTAGTCGAGTTTAAAGAAGAGATGCTCTCAAGACCATAACATATAGCCAACGCCTCTAGAGTCTTCACCTCATTCATAGAGGGATAAAAGACATACCAGCAAGCTGAACATGTCCGAGGTGATTGCGAAGCACCCAACCAAGACCGCCCATCTTTGACATAGGATTCCAAGCAGCATTTGTATTCAATTTTCAAATGGATTATGCAGTAGGGTGTCACCCAATCGACAGACAGGAAGACATCCTAGTTGGAGAATTACGAATGGCATTATCTGGTTTAATGAAATGCCTCTCGACTAGGTCATAAATGGAATCAACATTGACCAACTTCGTCTTAAGCACTATTTGCCAACTAATAATCACTACACTTTCCAATTCATAAGCCAAGACATGCTAAAAAGTCCAGTGTGAATGGTCTTGCAGCTCTAGTTACAACTGTCATCACAAAGAATACTAATATTAGTTGACAGAAATCAAGATCATATATCCCTAGTTACCTGACACTTCCACGGAAGGTGTGTTACAAATTCCTCACGACCCTATAAAACACACACAAGAGATCAAATTGAACATCTATTATTAAGATTAATTTTAGAAGGGAATATGTATTGATATTGAATTTCAATACTTCGTGTGATGACTTAAGTATAGTGTGTACTTGACTCAATGCCACAGCGGTGCGAATGCTCTTGAGTAAGCCAGTTCATACAATATAGAAAAAAATATACTTTCTATTTGTGATAAACTGCGATTAACCTAAATTGACATGTATCACTTTACTAGATAGACACGGATATATGTTTACCTAGGTCTATCATGAATAAAAAGTTAATTTTATTTGTAAATAGTTTGATATTTTTTATATTTATAATAATTTTTTTCAAAAAAACTATGACATCTATTAAATAATATAAAATACGTCATTAATGATTAATAAGTTAATAATATTCTCATTAATATATTCACATTGTGTTTTTTTTTTTTTTTTGCCAACAAATAAATTAATATTTAACCAATTTTAATTATATACAAAAAAAATTAAATTCAAACTAAAAAAAGATACTAATTTTAGGATTTACTAATAATAATATAGAGATTTGCAAGCATTTGATAGTACATAAGTACAAGAACTAAGACTATATTTTTAACAACTTTTTTAAACAAAAGAAAAAAAAAAATAGAATACAATTTTAGTTCCTCTAAATGTTATTCTATTTTAATTATTTTATTTTTAATGGTCTAAATTGTACTTTCAATAAATTTTAAAATTATTATATATTTTTTATTAAAATTTTAAATTAAATCTTAATATTCATAAAATTTTGTTAAATTAGCAATAATATTTTTCCATGTAAGAAAATTCGTCATGGGAATACCTTATTAAAATTTATAAAGGAATGAATACATTTTTAAGATGTATTGAAGGCAAGTAAACTAAAATTAAACATTAAAAATTATAAAGATCAAAATTAAATAAATTCAAAAAAGAACCAAATTGTATTAAAAAGAAATTGCAAACTGTGAAATAATTTAAATAAACTTGTGAAAATTACAGAGACTGGGGTGTTTTGGGAACGTGACGGAGTTCGTTAACACCGAACAAACGGGGGAGAGACGGCGTGAAAAGGAGGAGTTGGTTTAGGTCCCCACCGCACGCGAGGAGGGAAGGAGATGAAGGGCAAAGGATGGGCGCACGTGAGAGGGTTGGGGAGGATCACGTGCAGTGACCATGCAATTAAAACGACATCGCTTAATACCCCCTATCCCTATCCATTTTCCCTATTCTTAGGGCCTAAATAAACTTAGGAACCAATGGGTCCCCTCACGTTATGCCACTGACACTTGCCTTCTCTTCTCTTCTCACATGCCCTCCTTTTTTCCTCTAATTAAATGCCTTCCCCAAACTCATATAAAAATCTTACGTTAAAATATCACTTTTAACCCCTATATTTAAAAGTTTATTCAATGTAATTAATTATACATTTAGTAGTTCAATTTAGTTTTTATACTTTTAAAAAATCTTAAATTTAATATCTCAAAGTTTATTTTTACTAAATTTATTATATAATAATAAATTTTACGTGAAAGAAATATAATATGTGAATATGTTTTAGGATTTATAGTAAAAACACTAATAGATATCAAAATATTTTTTAATAAATTAACAATAAACAAGCAATGAAGACTAAATTTCAGATTTACTGAACAATATATGGATTAAAATTGAACAATTTAAAATATATCCACTAAAATTAAGAAACCTTCGAAAAAAAGAAATGAAAATAGTATTTTAACAAAGATTTTAATTTAAGTATAAAAACTCCTCAATCAATGACGAAACAATGCCTTGTTTTGCCCTATACTCTATACTCTTAACTTACGCGTTATTGGGTGTGACTATATTAATTATTTTTATTAATATTAATAATATGGTTAATTCATCAAAGTGAGCATAGCTTAACAATAATTGGCATGACCTTTCACTCTAGGTTCGATTCTTCATCCTACAATTGTGTACTAAAAAAATATATATGTGTGGTTGCAATTAATTCATAATCCATAGTTATTAATATTATTATCATTATTTTTGTTTGACTGTTATAGATTAGATGACATGTCAAAGGGGGAAGAGTTGGGATTTTAAGAGGAGCTCTGGGGGTGTGGTGTGGGATAGGCTGGCTACACTTTTCGATCCCCACCCTCCATTCTTCCATTTTTTATAAAATAAACCCATTCACTTACCTTCCTATTTTTAGGTTTCTATATAAATTCACATTTACACCTGATCAATAAATGCTTAGTTTGATATTAATTACTTGGCTGTTGGATTTTTATTTTAAAAAAAAAAAAAACTATTTAAGTTCATAAATATTGCTCCAATCTATAAATTTATTTGTTATGTTTTCTATTTTTTTATACAATATTCTAACAGTTTAAAAATACAAATATATATATATATATATATATATATTCTTTCTCAAAACATAGTTAACAATCCAACAATGAAATTTAATGTAAAAATATTATGAGAAAGCAATTACATTTTCGAAACACCGAAAATAAAAAATCAAATAATATCTTAAATTACTCATTTATGTTAATGATAATTTTTTTTTATGAGAGAATAATTAAGGTATGTTTATAGTTTTATTCACAGAGCTATATAATCAATGTATTGTTTAGGCCTCTACATAAATTATTTTTATTATGTTTTTTAAAGGGGAATGACCCTCCATAGTTTTCAAAAGGATGCCTCCTTGTTGGGAATTGAGGGACGAATCCATGTATATTTTTATATAATTGTGGACAAATTCTTGACAATTTTAAGTTATATGACTGAGTGAATAATTAACACATATTCTTTCATTGGGATTGAAAATTAAATTTATCACACTCAATGATTTTTTTTTACGAATAAAATCTATGTATATCATAAGTTTAGAGACAACGTCCTAAATAATTGAATTGAAATTATCTTAAAAGTATAGGGAATAGAGGCACCAAACAACATCAAAATTTGTATTAATTTTGTATGTATCACCTAAAACTATTTCTTTAAATACTTAAATTGTGTTGTTGTACTTGTAATAGACATATTGTGATATTGATATATATATGTGACAATATATAATTAGAAAAAATAGATGAAATTCATTTTTTAAAATTAGAATTTTCGGCCGCTTAAATCTCCTATACAATGAACGATCCGCGAATTTTTAAAAATAATTTTGTTAAAAAAAAAAAAAAAAAAAATTTTTTAAAAAAAAAATTTTTGGCGCGTTAAATCCCCTAAAAAAAGAACAACCCGCGAATTTTTAAAAATAATTTTGTTAAAAAAAAAAAAAAAAATTTTTTAAAAAAAAAATTTTTGGCGCGTTAAATCCCCTAAAAAAAGAACAACCCGCGAATTTTTAAAAATAATTTTGTTAAAAAAAAAAAAAAAAAAACATCGCTTAAAAGAAAATAAAGTGGGTACTGCCAACGTAGTGTGTTGAGTTGGCCACGTGATGAAGGAGAAGGGAGGAGGATGTGGTGGGCAGACATTTTTTTAAATCACGTGATACCTTCCGGATTAAACGGAGAAATGGCCACGCGTCCATTGACATCAAGAGAGTCGTGGGTATTAAAATTATAAATTAATTTGCGTATTAGGCTGTAATTAAATTAAAGTAATCCAAAGTTTGATTGGATATTATGCGACAGTCACGCGCTTATGATTTGTTAACGGATCCCTAAACGGATTCCCTTCGCCAGAGAATGTTTATGTTACGGGGGAAACACTCTGTTCTGTTACCATAAATATTCAACATTAAATTAATTAAACCCCCCCCCCCCTTTTTTTAATCAATCTTGTTTAATTAGTATTTATTATTTAATTCCCGCCACCTCATCCACTTCATCAAGTCCCGCCATTTCCGCGGCCGCTTTTGCTGGTTCCCGATAATACCTTTCCCCTCTCTTATTGTAGTGTTTTAAGAGACCGCCATCTTTTCCTTCTAATATTGTTTCCTTATTAAAACCATTCTTTTAAATTCCACATGCTTTCTAATTTTTTTTTTCCATTTTACTAGTTCTACTTTATTAAGTGTACTTTATAATTATTTTTTAAAATAAATTTTAGGTTAAAGTATTATTTTTAACTTGTGTACTTTTATAGTTCTCGTTTATATTCTCAATTGTCTATCTTGTGACCATATTTGAACAGGTTTAAAAACACGTTGGTTCCTATACTTTCATAAAAATGACAATGTGGTTCCTAAACTTTAGTTTGTAACGATTTAATTCTTGTACTTTTAAATTTGTAACAATTTAGTCCATAATATAGAAAACATTATCAAAATTATATAACAACTTTTATTATTTTACAATGTAGACTATGTATTTTGTAAAAATATTGAGTCTCTAATTAGTTTATCAGTTTATTATGTAAGAAATCTTATTAAATTTCACTAATTTCTACAATAGGAACTAAATTGTTACAAAATTAAAAATACATGAACTAAATCGTTATAAATTAAAGTTCAAGGATTAAATCGTTACTTTTATGAAAGTTTAGAAATTAAAAGTAATTTTTAACCTTACTGAATAATAATATTAATTTTGAATATATTTTAACTTGATAAAGCAAAAAATATATATTTTTTTTATTCGGCAAAATACACAATGGAATTATTTCCAACAGTTAAAGAAGGAATACTGAAATACTTTTGTTATTACGTTCGCCTTGAAAAATTAACAGCAAACACAAGATTCTCGCAATTGATTTAATTTGAAAAATTGTTGATAGGTTACATGACTTAATTAATTTAGACATTTGAAAATACACTATAATGTTGACTTCGCATGTTCAATGTATATAAATAGACAACTTTTAATTTAAAGTTGTTACATGTGTGCTGGAGTGGTTTTAAAATGATTAACAGAATTGAATTTATATCATCATATTCGAAATCATTTTGAAACATACACAACTTTTCGAAATCATTCTGAAACATACACGACTTTAATTTTGTAGAGTGATTAAAATATTTTAGTTTTATACTTTTATAGCAAACTTTATTATGAGAACACTTTCTTGCATTGATTTTTATATACAACACGATCAAGTAATTATTATGGATTTTTTGAAAAACAAAATTATGGATATTAAATTAATGCATATTTAAATAAAATAAAAAAAAGGAAAGAAGTGAAGATAGGGTGATTAATATTTATAATGCGAGCTTAATTAATAATTTACTTAATTTGGATATATGATTGTTTTGGTTTTAAAATACAAAGAAGGAAGAAGGCAACAAGGTTGGTGCATGAACCTAGGCAGTGTGAGTGGATGTTTCTTTGTACGAGAATCTTTTCAATTACTTTGGAACCATATGTACATGTAGCTAGCAACCTATCACCATAGCTACCTTGGGACTCTCAATTGACTTTTTCTTTAATTTTTTATTTTAATTATTTCGATCCCTAAACTTTCGTAAAAATAATAATTTTAGTTTTTATATTTTCAATTTTGAAACAATTTAATCCTCGAACTTTAGTTTCTAACGATTTGGTCCTTATACTCTCAAATTTGTATCAATTTAGTCATTGAGGTAAAAAAAAATCAAAATTATATGTAAAATTTTATTATTTATGATGTAGACTTTGTATTGTATAAAAATATTGAGTCTCTAATTTATTTATCGATTTATTTATGCATAAAATCTCATAAAATCTTAGCACTATAGGGACTAAATCAATACAACTTTTAAAGTACAAGTAATGAATTATTGCATAATAAAGTCTAGGGACTAGATCGTTAAATAATTGAAAGTACAAGGACTAAATTGTTACAAACCATTCATGGACTAAATTGTTACTTTTATTAAAGTTGAGGGACTAAAAATGATTTTTAATCTTTCTTTTTTCATATTGGAATTTATACCTATAAAAAATGCAAACAAATTTTCGAGTTTCATTTTAGTTGAACAAGAGAAAAACTATGGATATAAGAGCGAGAGACGTCTCCATTTGAAAATTGTCCATGCATTTACTCTAATGATTCATTTTATAAAATCAGCATTTAAAGAAGTTTGCACACGTTTGAGAATTAATGCATGGACGACTTCTAAAGACAATCATGATTAAAGGTTTAAATTGACCAATGTATAACAATTTAGGAGTTTAATTGACTCATATTATAAGCTTCACAAGAAATATGGAGGAGGGAGCAAATTAACACACTTACAAAAGCTCAAAGCTCAAAGTGATATGATTATTATTTTATAGTTTTAATCGATATAACTCTAAAATTTAGAAGTTGATAATTTAGGAATAAATTAGAACCCACAAGAAAGAAAAAAATTAAATTCGTAATTGAAATGTTTAAGAATTATATTGTCAAAAGAACATAAAGATCTTCTCTCTCTTATGTAGCCTAAACCATTCTCTAACTTTAGATTTACTAATCGCGGAGTAGAATGTCATATAAAACTTATTGCACGTCGATTTAAGCATTTTTGTTAACAATTATTATTGAAATATTAAAATGTAAAGAAAGTAATTAATTATTTTTGGGTTAAATATATATTTTAATCTATAATATTTTTTTCGTTTAAAAATTTACCACAAAATTAAGCATTTTAATTATTTTCAATTTAGTCTAAAAACTTTAGTTAAATAGACCCAGAATAAAGAAAAATTTAATCGTAGAATGGGAAATTTTCTAAAGAAATTGATAGAAATATTAGTATATTCGTAGACCAAGAGGGAAAAGGAAAAGCATAAATAATCATTAGACATGAAAAAAATAAACTTATCCATTGGCTTCTTATTTAATTTTAATGTTCTTTTACTGGCCATTAATTGTTATTGGTGGTGGATTTATTTAACCATTTATTTATTGTGTGGGTGAGTTTTTATTTTTTATATTTAAGAAAAATAATTTAATTATTATTCTTGGTGATAGGACATTAGCAGAGAGTCGCAGGGGTTTGGTCGGCTGTGCTAATCCGCAGTTTCCTTTTTACGAACGTCGTCGTTTTCTGCGGTTCTTTTTGCACGTGAGCTGCAGGTCAACTTCAACTAGCTTGCCCCACTCACTCACCGCTCCTTTCCATTCTTTTTTTTTTTCATCATTTCTTTTTCCTTTCTATTAATAAAAAAAAATTAAATATTATTTTGGTTTATATACTTTTGACTTTGGTTATTTGGTATCCGTACTTTTAAAATGTTCAATTTTAGTTCACTTTGGTCCCTAACTTAAGAAATGTTCAGTTTCGTCCTTCTACTTTCAATTTTGATTCAATTTGATCTTTATACTTTTATTAAAAAATAATTATTTTGATTATTTTATTTTTATTTTTATTTCATTTTTTAGAGATCAAAATAACAATTTTTTAAAAATTTTATACCAAAATGAACCTTTTGAAAATATATAAACTAAAATAAACCAAAGCAAAAAGTAGTATTTAAAAAAGAAAAAAAAAACTATTATATAACAACAATAGCAATAAAGTTATCTTTACTTTGCGTACTAGTTGTTAATTCTAAACTCCATTAAATTAAATTAAAGATTAAGTTATAAATATCACCATAAACTATGTGATTGCTTTTGATGATATAATTTTTAAAAAAATTCATTTTAAATCTGGAAGCTTGAAGTTTGCTTTAAAATAACTGTAGACTTTTTTTTTTTTTTTTTCCCTTTAAAATTTATAGGTTAAAAAATTGTATTTGTTTATTGTAAACAAATCTTAAGCACAACCATGAAAAAAAAAAAAACAAAGAAGCATGCCACATTTATAAACCATGCATGTTGTCATTTGCCTCTTGTTCGACTCATGTTCTCAATTTTATGTTATTTTGTCTATGATATTTTTTTACTAATCTAAACTAACTCTCGTATTTACTTTTCACGTGTGTTTAGATTTGTTCACTTAAGTAACATATAAGTATATATGTATACAATACAAATTTTCTTTTATCCGTGAATTTAATGAAAAAAGTCTTCAAGGATTGTTAAAAAAGACTTTAAAAAAAAAGACTTAAAACTTTAAAGGTTAAAATTAAAGATTTCAAAATTTTGAGCACAATTGAAACCAACACTACAATCTTGAGGTTTATTTTTTATTTATTTATTTTTTATATATAATGTAATTTAAACTACAAAACTTATGAACTTTCAACCCAATTTGATTTTTTTTTTAAAAAAGGTATTATTACTTTAAGAAGGGTTTAATACAATTGTAAACTTTCAATTTTTGTATCTCTAATATATAAGTTCTTAAACTTTAAAAATGTTTAGTAAATTTTCGAACATTCAAGTTTATATCTATATCGAAAATTATCACATGTTTTGTCGTAGCGACGGACCCTTCATAGGCTCGTCTCTAGCTAACATTGATGTGATGCAAAATTGACCACACTTCGATGTTTAAGTTAGTACAAAAAATTTATAGTTTAGACAAGCACGATGAGTAAAGTTAGAGTCATCATTTGGAGTTTACTTACCCATTCCCTTAGTCAAAGGGGTATTTATAATGTTTTATTCATTTGATCGCACTTACTCTGTGGTTACATGTAACGTCAGGATGTCAAATAGATTATGGCCCTAGAGATTGCATAGCGCCACATCTGAGCTTAGATAGGTTTTTTTTCTTTTTCTTTTTTTATTAGAAACGACATACTTAAAAATTTAAAGGCTTATTAAATACTTTTTAAAATAAACAAATTTTAAAAAAAAATCTAAATAGACACATTTGATGGACTTTAAAGGACTATACTTGCAATTTAATGCAATTGACCAACCAAAAACTAACATTAATCCATCGCAACTCTTCTTGATAAAATACAATTATTTATGTGAAAAATTTGAAATACATAATTAAAAGTCATTAAGAAAAAAAAAAAAAGGTAAATCGATAATTCTGGCGGCAAGGTCAGATCAGCTCCCGTCCAAGAAAAAACATACAAAATTCCCACCCATCAGTTTTCAGGAATATTATTATGTTTAGACTTTTATTTTATTTCTTTAAAAAAATAAAATAATAATAATAATAAAAATAATAATCAATTAAGGAGGTATAGCTGTGGCTCGAAGATTCGGTTGCGTGAATATAGTTTAAATTAATGTAACATTAAGCATATAATTATACAATATTATATATGTGTATACTGCTTGTTTATATGAGCTCCATGTTCCTTCAATTTTATTAGTGATAGAATATTATTAATATCAAAGGGATATGAACCTTATATTACTTTTTTTAAATTAATATATGTTGCTAAATACATTGTCACGCCAAGCTGTTACGTGTTGCCTTTATGTGCACAAACTTTGGCAATCATTATCCACCTTAATAAATTTACATTAACCAGATTGATTTATAACTTATAACCCAATTTGAATTAACTATATTCATTTATGAAAATACTAAAATAAGTGTCGAGTTAATTGGGTAACTAATTACTTAATTAAGTCGATAATTGAAAATCTGTGCCCTTGTCATCACTCGCTCACTCTTTGTCGGTTTTGTCGTTTTAGTATACTTGAATTAATTATAATAACTAAATTATATTTTTACATATGATTTAGAGATTAAAGTAAAATATTTTAAATAACAGAGACTAAAACAAGATGGGTATACAAATTGGAAAAGACTTATTATTATTTTTTAAAAATGGAAATTACAAAGACCATTGTTATGATTTTTTAAAAATCTTTATAGTTTGAAGAAAATTAAAATTTAGTTTTTATATTTTATAATATGAATATTTTTTTTAAAAGTAGAATAATTGTGCGAGATCGAACCTCCTATTTTTAGAATGAAAGGTTATGTTAATTACCAATAAGGTAAGTCGCTTTGACATTTTATAATTAGAACTTAGTCCCTATGGTTTGGCAAAATTTCTCCTAAATACTCCATTTCATAGGAACTATTTATAGGGTTTTATCAAATTATAAAGACTAAATTTCAACCTTTCAAATTATAGTGACTAAATTCTCACTTTTTTCAAATTATATGCACTAATTTTGTAATTTAACCTATTATTAATTTTAGGGATTTTCAAAAATAGAAAAACTGTTAAAAATAATTATAAATATAACAAAATTGTACTTTTTATGGCATATATTTGGATCTATCATAGATAAAAAATAAAATTTTGTTATATTTATAAATAATTTGATATTTTTTCTATTTATAATAATTTTTCTTAATTATATGTTATGTATCATTTTCTAATTATATGCTATATATTATTTCTTATAGATATGGATTTCAATGGTAGAAATTAGAATTTAGTTATTTTCCAATGGCGTGTTCCGTAAAAAATGAGGAGTATTTAACATTTTCAAAAATACTATTTTGTCCTATCATTTATTCTAATTTTTCAGATTTCAAATGTTTTATTTTAGTTTATATATTTTTAACAAATTTTAAATTTAGTCTACACTATTAGTTTATTATTAGTTTTTTTAAATATTCTTTTTTTTGTTGCCATTAATATTTTTATTATAAATTTTAACAATATATTTGTATTTTTTAAAAAATTATTATTATTATTTCGTCAATTTCGACTCAAGTTAATTTTTGAGGATTAAATTTAAAATTTATTAAAAATACTGAATTAAAATTCAATCTATTTTTAAATATACATTCCGTAATTTACTTGTAAATTGTTAAAAATGGAATTAAAACGTGAAATTGTTTGGCTCTCCGTGAACCATAACCACACACACACACGACACGAACAAACGGGATGGGGAATTGGTGGACTGTTATCAGTAACGCCGTCAGGGTCGCCGCAACGTCATCAGTCAAACGGCGTCGTGAAACCAAACGGAAAACAACTACCTACAATTCGGAAAGAGGGAGAATCGCCGAGTGTATAAAAAGATCAGACTGTCACTATGTGGAGAAAAGAGGGAGTTTCTTCCGACCTCAAGCCTTGCTCTCTCAAAAACACGAAAATTCAGAACCAGAAAGATAATTCAGATCGAAACCAAATTCTTTTGGCATTTTTCCTCTTAAATCTTCCGAGTTTTCGAGCTTCTATAATTAAATCCGGCCATTCCCGAAGATAAGGTTGCAGAATCAAACTCCATTATCGTTTTCCCGAAGCAATTCCGGCGTTGGAACTGCATCTGAACTGGTAAAAACCATCTGAATTTCAATTTTGCTTCAATTCGAATTCTCTCGCGTTTACTGTTCATACTGGAATTAAACTTCTTCTTATGTACATCTTAGTTGACAGATCTTCAGAATTTCGCTGTGGCGGAGAATTCCTTCGGTACAGGAATTCGTTTCTCCGGAATTTGGTGATCGGAAGTGAATTTTCTCGAGAAACGATCAGAATTCAGGAATCGTGCGAAAAGCCTGTACCTAATGTGAGCGAAAGAAATTAAACCTAGCTTTGTCGTAAAGAGACTGATAACGCTTCGTCTTGGAGATCTCCAGCAGCCGGAGAATTACTCCAGAAATTTGCTAATTGGCTGCTTTCCATGCCTGGTGTGGATCTAAGAATTAATTCCAGAATTTTCTCGCTCTATCTCGCTCTGAATTTCTTAAACCACTGCTACTATTTCCGAAGCGATACAAATCAAAATTCCGCGAAAATAATTCATCTTCCAGTTGTGGACTATCGATTCCAAAATTGGCGATAATTCCGATGGAACTTCCTCAAGCACGTCCGTTTGGAGCCGAAGGTACTTCTTCCTCTTCATCTTCCTCATTAATCAAAATTCATCTCTCGAAAATTACCAGTTCGATTCTGTAGCTGTATTTGTTTTCCACCAGAAAATAATCGGATTCAGCTTTTCAAAAATATCGAGCCAAATAACCACGAGAATTTAAAATCCTCAAACTCTAAAAAATTCGATTTAACGGACAATAAATCTTGAACGTGGTTGAACAGGAAGCAAATCAACACACGACTTCCTCTCACTGTACACTCATTCAAGTCCACAGCTAGATCCAAGATCATCTCCACAAGGTATTCATTAATTTTCAATTTTAATTTTGATATTTAAATATATATTTATGTTTTGGTTGAAGTCTGAGGCTTATATTTAAGAGGAGGGGGAAAAAAAGGAAAGAAAATCGAGAAACGTATATGCACGTGACACGCATTGAATCATGGATCTGGGGCCATTATAAAAGCATAGTCTCGGGCGGGGATGGCTGGGCTAACCGCATAGGCTGCTGAAAATCTCAAAAAAAAAAAAAAAGAAAAAAAAAAAAAAAAAAAACCTTGCCTCAGCAGTTCGCAGCCAGCGCCCAATTTCAGATTGGGAGTGGGGGCGTCGAGGGACCCCTTTGCCCTCATCCCTTTGATTTGACATCTCACATGACTCCCAACTCTTCCTTTTTTTTCCATTTCTTCACACTACAGCTAAAAATTGGTTTTCTCCTTTCTTCTTTTTTCCTTTTTAGATGTCCATAGCCGAATCATGTGGTTGATAATTTTATATGGAGAAAATTAAAATGGACAATATTTACCAAAATACGTTGGTTAGATCTCTTACCGACTTCTAATTGGTATATTAGAACAAAATAAAATTGAAAGAAAGAGAGAAAAATTAGTTTAATAGTGGTTATAACATTAAAAAATTATTCAATGTAATCGTCACACAATGTACCACCTTTTAATAATTGTTTTGGGTGTAAAATTTTTGTCTACTGTTGATACCTTTTAGAGGTTAAATTATAGTACTTTTTATCGTTTCTCCAATCTTATACATCCGAATGGTAAAAAACTCATATGACTTTGTTTCAATCTTTGTATTTGTTAGTGCAAATAATTAAGTTGTACGTTAATTAGAAAAAAGAGAGATCCATGATATATAAGTGAAAACAATTAATTAATTGATATGCGACTTTTTTTCATGATTCTAAAAGCAAGATGATTTATGTCCCAAATAATGAACAACATTTAATAGATAATTGAGACCTACTAAAATTTAAAAATATATTCCATCATAAAGTCAGTAGGAACTGGTCAGTGATTTGTGTTTTTTCTTCTTTTCTAATAACAAATATGTAGAGAAGGATGATTGAATCTCGAATTCAAAATTAATAGTAGAAGTTTAGGCTAGGTGAGATATGTTGGGAAAAACTATTATTAGTATTTACAGTGTTTTAGTGATGATTTTGGTTTAATAATTTAACTGCGGATGGAACAGGTAGTTATCTTAAAACGCACGATTTCCTGCAACCACAAGAGCGCATAAGGAAGGCCAGTACCAAGGAAGAGATGGATGTGGAGAGGCCACCGCCCCCGGCGCCACCGCCTTCGGTTGAGCATCTTCTCCCCGGAGGGATCGGGACTTATAGTATAAGTCACCTTTCGTATTTCGATCAGAGGGTTCTGCCGAAGCCGGAAGGATCGGTTTACACTGGTGCTCGATCGAGTAGCAGCGTCGAGAGAAATGACGAGAACTCCAACGGCAGTTCTTTCGCAGTGGCTGGAAATGGATTCACTCTTTGGGAAGAATGTGCAGTTAAGAAGGGAAAGACAGGGAAGGAGAATGTTGTGGGAGATAGACCCCATGGTACGAACTTACAAAACCTTCTCATTTGCATTATCGCATGCAAAAACTATATATTATTCTATAATTATTTCAAGCTTTAGAACAATAAATAGTTGAAGAATGGGTGAAAATTAAATAGTAGATAATCAATATTGTGATCGTGAAAATTTGATAACTATATTGGTTTGAAAATGAATTTCAGAAGAAAATTAAACTCATTTTGGAATGTAAATGATGATGCCCTAGGTTGTATTTCGTATTTTTATTATTTTTCATTGATCTAATGTAATATAAAGACCAAATCAAAACTACAATCAAAATATAGTTTAAAGCCAAATATTTTAATTACTCCTGAGGTTGAAGTTTCATAGGCATCTATATTGTGAATTTTAATTATATTCTATAATTTTAAATGAAAATTATATAGAAAATTTTTAAAAAAATTACTATAAGTATAAAAAATATCAAACATTTACAAATATAAAAAAAAAATTCACTGTATTGCAATAAAAGTCTGTTGTAAACTGTAATATTTTTTTTTTAATATTTGTAAATAATTCAAAACTTAATTTATTAGAAAAATTACAATAAAAAGTACTGATATTTCGCTTTTCGTATATATATATTGTGAATTTTAATCATATTCTAGAAGTTAAAATGAAAGTTATATAGAAAATTTAATTTGCAAAAGAAATTGCAATCGGCTTTTACTTTTGTTTTTATACACACTTGTTAGAAGCAAACAAATATATATGTAGTAGTAATTTTGACGAAAGTATTTCTGAAATTGTTCATAAAATATAAATTTTAGTCAAAGGTGGATATCATCCCTAATTACAGTAGCTGGGAGCGATTTATTTATAATAAAAAAAAAAAAAAGAAAAGAACGGAAAAAGAAAAAGGAAAATAGACAATAAAGTGTGAAAGTTTAGGTGGGCTAGTTAAAGAATCGGCTTAGCGCGGGGCCCATACAATAAATCAACGGTTTCTGTTTTTTTCGTTATTTTTATTTGTCCCTTTTATTATTATTATTATTATTATTATTATTTTAATTTCGGGTTGCGAACAGAACCTCGGGCGAGCACGAGCCAATGGACGGCGTCTATGGAGCGGCCGTCGCAATCTTCTTCGAACAACCATCACAACACTTTCAGTTGTCTCTCATCCTCTCAGTCAGTCTTTATCTTTCTCTCTCTCTTTCCCCTTTTCAGTTCAATTCTGAAATTCGTAGTGGAATTGATCCCAAGGAAATCTCGATAGGCCGACAGGAACCAAGAACCCGAGCTTCATGGAGATGCTAAAGTCCGCCAAGAGTACCTCTCAGGACGAGGAACTTGACGACGATGGCGACTTTGTTATCAAGAAAGAGACCTCTACCGCCAATAAAGGTATAATTTGTTATGCTCATACCAAACAACAATTCTTTCAACTTTCTCCTCATAACAAAACGTTTCGAAATGTTTTTGTAGGAGGATTGAGGATTAAAGTTGATGGAAGCAGCTCCGATCAAAAGGCGAACACTCCTAGATCAAAGCACTCTGCAACAGAGCAGCGAAGAAGAAGCAAGATAAACGACAGGCAAGTGTTTCTCCTATTATTCAACTCAGAATTCGTTAGTCTGTCAGTGAATTATTGCTGTCAAACGGAACTTCTTTGCTGATTATCATTTTCCGGATCTGTTTTGCTTATATACTCGATAATATGACGGTAGCCTGCAGAACCTGTGGTAAACGTTGCTGTACCGTTCATATTAATAGCGTAATTCTTGAAAAATTATCGAATCTTGGTGGTTTTACGCACTTACTACCAACGACTAGTCTTTTGTAATAGGATTTCAATTTACGACTACAAATTTAGTTTCATTACTTTGGGCCAAATCATAGATTGATAGAATTTACACAGTTCACACTCCTCGTCATCTGTATAAGAGGCAAAGTAGTTTGATTTCATGTGTTTTGAGCTCTGGCGGGATATAACTTTATGGATGATCTTTATTGGAACAAGAAATGAATAGTGTTATGTAGTTTTTGTCTTCTTTTTCCTACACTCCTCTTGAAGTGCTCTTCACAGTGGTTTTTGTAATAATTATACCTAAGCTAATGTCAGTAGGAACAAATATAAGACAACCTTGCTTGAACTAGATCTGTTCGACAGGTTGTGTCCTTGAGTTCTAAGTAGGAACAAATATAAGAGTCTTTGTGTATCTCCACTGTCTAGCCTTGTATAATTTATTCGTCTGAAGAACTTTTCTGTTTCCTATACTCAAGAGAAGTAGCATTCCTCTTGGAGGCTGGTGGCAAGTACT
Organism: Citrullus colocynthis; assembly: GCA_031780015.1. Taxonomy (NCBI): domain Eukaryota; kingdom Viridiplantae; phylum Streptophyta; class Magnoliopsida; order Cucurbitales; family Cucurbitaceae; genus Citrullus; species Citrullus colocynthis. The sequence goes on from QLSR01000225.1 coordinate 2,503,180, forward strand.
TGTATAACATCTTTACTGTCTATCATACAGATTTCAGATGCTTAGAGGCCTCATTCCTCATAGTGATCAAAAGAGGGACAAGGCATCTTTCTTATTAGAGGTACAACTCTTATTAATTCCCTTTATTTTTTCCATGTTGTATTTTATTGTATATAACGTGCTTTGCAAATTTTTTCTTCAGGTGGTGGAGTACATTCAATTCTTACAGGAAAAGGTCCAGAAGTACGAAGGTTCATACCAAGAATGGAATCATGAAATGGCAAAACTAGTGCCGTTGGTAATCACATGCTTCTAGCTTTTGCGTTCAATTTGTAATCTGAAAGATTACCTACACTAATTAGCATTTTGGATCAGCATGTTTTATATATTCAATTTTGTCTATAAAAGAATCTATGTGGGACTTGTAATTAAGGCCCTAATCAGTATAGTAAACAGATCTTCCTTAAACAGCTAAATTTTATTTCTAAGTATCACCTTTTGGTTGCACAGAGAAACAATCAACGGAGTGCAGATGTTTATAACGATCAATCTCGAGGGATAAATAGTGGTTCTGTCCCTGCACTAGTTTTGGCAGCGAAATTCATTGAGAAAAATTCTCCGTTATCTCCGATTGTTCCTGGGAGTTCACATAATGCGGTAGATTCTGACACAAGCTCTGCTTCTACCTTGAAAGCAGTTGATTACCATTCTGGAAGAATAAATAATGCCGTACAGTTTCCCATGTCCATGCCGCCAAAACTTTATGCACCTACAAGGGATGGAAGTGTAGTGCCTCAACGCCCAAAACAATTGTCATCTGAAACTGATCGCCCCGAAATCCGGTCATGTGAGGCCAGATGCTACAACAACGATGTTGCTGTTGCAAGTGAAATGCAGAAAGAACAAGATTTAACCATTGAAGGGGGTACAATTAACATCTCCAGTGTATATTCTCAAGGGTGAGCTTTTGTAATTTCTATCAGCTTGACCATTTGATCTTCTTAGTATGAACCAGCAGTTTGACAACTGATTGAATAATCGAATTACATTTTGACTTTGGTTAGCAGGTTATTAAATACTCTCACCCACGCATTACAGAGTTCTGGAGTGGATCTATCGCAAGCCAGAATCTCTGTGCAAATAGAACTTGGCAAGCGAGCAACTAGGCGAGCCATATCTCCAACACCCATTGTTAAGGTATCCTTATGCTATCTTGATCTTATTTCCACTGTTTCTCAACATTTTATTATCATATAATCTCTTGCCTAGAAAACAAATATTCAGGTACCTAGTTAAGGATATTAGTATGGTATTAGTAAGGGGCATTGGAGTAATTAGATAGGGAGTTAGTGTATCTTTTTATAAATAGAAGGAGGGTGAGGGACAAAAGGGAGGCAATTGTTGAGTGATCCAGGACTTGGGTTAGCGTACTCAAGAGGGAGGTTCAAAGTGCCTTTATACTTGGTCTATCTTGTAGTTCCTGTTACGTTTCTATTTCAATATACTTCAAGCTTAATTCTAGTTAGGAGGTGCCCTAATACTCTTCTGAATTGTTATCATTATTCCTAGGATGTAAACGATATGGGGATGACGATGCAGGCCAGAGTGTCAGCTACAGAGGATTGTGAGAGAGCCACAAAGAAGCTGAAGACTACAGTAAAAAACTAGTGTGAGAATTCCAGTCTTTTCGTGATCGTCCATAAATTTATTAATTTTTTTGGGGGCTCCTCTTCCTTTTTTGGGGGTTCCCATCTGCCTTCCCACTGGTTTCAAAACTACACAATTATCCAAAATTTATGTCTAGTTTAATTCATTTTGCTGGGGATAGGTACCTACCCTACACAATGCTATATGTAACATTAATCTCAAAATTCTTCTCTCTATAATTGAGGCTTCCACCCTAATATTGAGAAGCCGCTTTTTCGTTATCTAAAGTATATTCCAATTATGTAAATTATAATTGCATTTTTAATCCAAAGCCCTTCTCCTTCAGTTATGTTTCTTTCATTTCATTTCTACATTCCTATAAAGTCCCACTAATGTCTCGCATTCTGCAGGCAGCTTCCTTTTTTAACCAAGCTCGGATTTTTATTTCTTTAGAAAAATATTAAGTATATAACATTATAGATGTAAGAGCGAGAATTAGTCTCTTTTAAAGTATAAAGATTGACCAAAACGAGTATAGCTCAACTGAAACATGGTATGTATTAGAGACAAAGAGGTTTGTGCCCTAAATCCACCCACCTCTACTAAAAAGAAAGAAAAACACGTGTAAAGAAAGTAATATATTTAGTTTGATACTTTATCAATTTATGTATTGCATTGGTTCATGTCTCCTTGTTGAATGATTAGAACTAACTTTTCTTCTTGTGCATTGTTCAAATGTAATTTCTTTTTAAGCTCAATAATTGTAAAATGGATTGAACTATTGATTTTTTAGATCTATAAATTATTTTTGGATTGATTTATCCATATTTATCAATGCATGTCCTAGATTAAAAAATATACATATATGTGCATTATTACAGTTCAGTTTGCAGTTCTACTCCAATTAGAATGGAAAATTACTAGACTTATTGATTTAATTCAATAAACTTTTCCTTAACTGTAATAGTTTTTAGAAATTAATTTGTTGAGAATTAGTAAAGTTGAATTGACTTCAGGATCTTTGTTCAAGATTTAATTTCTTCATCCCATTTAATTTTTGTAAAAGAAGAAAAAGTTACATTATAATACCCTTTCTCCTAGTATTTTCACATTTATGTCAATTTCAAATTTGTCTTTATATTTATTTTTATTCTGATTGTCTCTACCATAAACAACTGGCGTTTAAAAGGAAAGGAAAATTAAGGTGGCATAGTCAACGAAGAACCCAAATGTAAAAGTGACAAAATTTAACAATAATAGAAGAAGAATATATTCCAAATTAGTGTTCGGTTTAATTATGAAGCCACCTTTCTTGTTCATCACTCTAATTCTGTTTTTTTGCTTTGAATAAAGATTTCTTCCACTCCCCTAAATTCCAAGCCTACTCTTTAAAGAAGACTAATTGGGGCAATAACCAACCAAACAACCAATCAAAAAGCATCCATTTTTTTAACCAATTAAAGCCTCCATTCTCCTGTCACTTTCTGAGCATAAAGCATCCTAAAAAAAACACCACCAACAAGAAATAAAAATTGGAAAACATAAGGAAATTTGGAACTGCCCCCACACCTTGTTTACCAACTCCTAGCATTTAGAATTCATTTTTCATCAACAAAATGCTGCACCACTTCCCAACTAAAGCACTTTGTTTAATAAAGAAATCATTTTGTTGCTGCTCCACAACTACATGATCAAGTGAGATAGCCCATTATTTATTCTATCCAACAGCCCCCCATCCAAGATTTTTCTTCAACATGTGAAGAAAATTGACCCCTACTTGGTTGAATTCAGCCTTATTTTGCTTGCTACCAACAGGCAACAAGTCAAGAACATTCTCTGGCACTCACAAATAAACAATCAAGAAGTAACTCACATGTCTAGCTCTTGCCCCTTTCCATTAACAGATTGAAACCATCAACAGGAAGGGTGAAAAGTTTAAGTGTGAAAATATACTGTAATTTGTTGTATATCATGACATAACATATCGAAATCACATGATTGATGGTTGATCAGAAAGGAAGAAACAAAAAAATTGGAAAGAAGAAAATAAAAAGTGAAAGGTTTGGGGATTGACCCTCCCCTCCATGAATTGTAGTTGCACTAAACCGCGGTCGTATTTGCATCTTCTTCTGTGTACAATCTAACTTCACCTGCTCTCTTCTTCTCCAAATGGCAGGCTAGCTTCTTCTTCTTCTATACAGGAATTCCTTATAGCATTAAAATTAAACATGTTCTCCAGCTGACTCCACAGATTCTGTAGGATTCTTTTGAAGTTGACCTCTCATAGTTTCCAGAATGCAAGCGGGGAACTCTATTTTAAATATCTCTTTAGTAATAAAATCTAGAGCTGAGAGAGCAATGGTGGCAATGTAATCACAAGCTCCACATATTTATGTAAATCATGTACTACTCAACCCTTCCTTTGAAAATTGCAGACACTCTTCAGGGTTAGAATAGAAATAATCTTCTTCTTTAGGCCTGTCTGGGATGACCATTCTCTTGGTAGGGCTCCCCCAGCGACCTGCATGAGCTTCTTTCACTGCAGATGAGAATTCATCCCAGTTAAGCAATTCTCTGTTGTATTGATCTATCAGATCTACAAGTACTCTTCTGTCCAATAAGATTGTCTTCTTAAACCCCAGAAATCTACAAAGGATGAAAAGCAAACAGCTAGTTAGTTCAGACCAACTCAAATGAGCAAAATATAACTGAGAGTTTGAAAATTTAAGCAAGACACCATCAAGAATGCAGCAAAATGAATAGAAATGGCACTTTCTATTATTAGATGAAGTTGGTTAACAAACTGTACCTGCGGTGACCTTCAACCACTTTAGCCATGTTTCCGTCATATGTAGGAACAAATATATCACTTTCCAAGGAAACAAGATAATCTAATGCTGACATCTGAGATGAATGATTCTGGAAGAACCTAAGTTCTGAAGGTTCCAACAAAGTCTCCTTTCTTACCTGTTTCAAAAATCCAAAAGGCTTCATGACACAACAATCAAATACCAGAGCTAAAGAGATTTCTATTAAATCAACATCTACTGACCAATTTTGGAAAAGCCTTTGCAAGAGCAGCCATTCTCCTGTCGCCGCCGTATATTTCCCCAGCAGCAATATAAATCTGGATACTGGGATCGATATCTAGTGCCCTCAGTGTAAGTGCAGTTTCCTCAGGTGTTAATGGACACAAACCATCTTTCCTTTTCAACTCGGAATTTATTACTTTTTCTTTCCACCAGGGATAAGCATATCTACCAACAGAATAACAAGTTCGCACAAGTGAGAATAAATCTATAGTTATAGCCCAATGTGACAGTTGGTCATCATTCAATAGAAGACTAACCTCATTCTTGTCAACTCTTCAACCTCTTCATCATTGCAGCCTTGGGTGCACCCAGAAAATGCTAACATGTCCATTTCATATCTGAGATGAAGAACTAGAACAGGACCGTTCTGCCTTAGGAGCTTTATAACTTTTCTTCCCAACTCCTCAATCTGGGAAGTGAACCTCAGAGCACTAAAGTTCACCCGGCAGCGCAGTTTCTGAATCTCCATAGGTTGACCATTATTGGCAAGTCGGGTGTCAGTTTTATTTAGATGCACAACTTTATGTTTTTGAATAAGAGGAAGGACCTAAAATGAGGGGACAGATGAACAATAGTCAACACTCACTAATTTCAAACTAAATTCCAAGACCAGGTTCTATTAAAAGGCGAAGCTACATAGATCATATAAGATGACCTGATTGCAATTTGAAGCTAAGGTATATCAAATGTCAGGGGCAGGTGGGGGAGACAAAACTGACCTGATTATGGTAGTAAGATATATCAGACCAACTAATTGGTGGCATGGAATAAATCCTTCCCTGTTCTACTCTCTTCTTGAGCCTGGGAGGCAACTCCTTCAATATGCGCACTTCATCTCTCAGTGATGTAATAAAATGTTCCACATCAAATATGTCCTGGAACTCACTGCAACATCAGTGAGAGAAATGCTCGTTGGGTACAGAATACATTCATAGGCCAAATTCAAGGAGATAAGAGATCTAAACTAGTATTCCTGCTGAGCTAGAAAAGGAAATTTAAATCAATTATTAAGAAGAGTAATCGACAAACCTGGGGTCAGCCCAGAAGGAAGTTTTATCAAGTTCAGGTACAATAAGTGTCACATTCAAATATCTTGCAATTGTAACCATGTCACAAATCTGTGAAGCATATAACAGGGAGGAAAAGTCACCAGGGTGATAGAGCATAAACTTAAGGATGAAAAAAAGTAAACACTCGATATCACAATTCACAAGTAAAGAAAATGCACAAATGTGCTCCAACTCACTGCAGCTCTCATTTGATTGAGTCCTCCATTACAAGAGACCATCAGATAACCATTGTTCTTATAGATTCCTACATAAAAAGTAACAAAATCAGAACTAAAACCCAGCATATGAAACCACAAACCTGTGAGAAAGAGGGAATGAATATTCAAAACACTAATCAACAATTATACCTGTTAAGAAAATTAATAAGATGCTACAAGATTATCCAAAACAAGAACCCAGAAAGAAGATAACAAAACAAAAACTAGATACCAAAGGAATGAGGAGAAGGAAAAGAAATAAGTCAACACAAGTATAAATATGGAGAGGATTGAATTGTCTTTGAACATTGAATGACCAATCGCAACAAAATGGCCTAAAATACAGCAAACAAAATCATGATCCACCATAGAAGAACTTACTCTTAGGAGGAAGAACTATTTTGGGGGGAACTGGAACAGGTTTATTGGGGATGCCAAACGCATCCACAGATGCAGATTCTTGAGTGAAACAAGATGGCCAACCCTTCAAAACCCTTGGCCCCCACGTCTCTCCCAAGGCAGTCAACTGCACGATGCAAGTCCAAAGCAAAATAGACGTCATTGCACGGATCATCCATAGCTTCATCTTCGACCTTGGAGACACCATTGAACTCTTCAGCTTCTCAACTTTGCTCTCTCCCAATGCCTTCAATCCCATCACCATAGAGCTCTTCAATGTCCACTTATTCCTCTCAATCCTGCACATCTCGATCTCCCCGTTGCATCTTACACACACACACACACACACAAAAGGACAACTACAATTTCCCCTCCTAATCCAAGATCCACCGCTAAGCAGTTCGTCCCAATTTCCCCTGAGTTTAATCAATGCCGGATCAGAAAGTCCAACACCCAGAAACCAAAATACCCAGATTAAGTTCAAGATTCAATCCCAGAGTCTCAATCTATATGCATCTAGTACAAATACCCATCAATCTAATCGATTCAAAACACCCCAATTGGAAGAAAAAACAAACCCAAGCTTCAAAACTCTTCACACATTACCATAATAAAGTCCCCACTCTCCAAAGACTCCGCCACATCTAAATTGACTCAACTCCTACTCCAATCCCCAGATCAATTAAAGTCTCTCAAATGGGATCTCCCCAATTGGGAAGCTAAATTCAAACCAAGAAATGGTATTGGATCTTCCGCCGACAAAAATGCCGCCCCCCGCCTGAGCTCCTCCACTCTCCGCCGGCAAGGTACGACAGCACAACCGCAAAAATACAGAGATATAAAAAGAGAGAGAGAAAAAAAAAAACTAAAAGAAAAAGATAATGAGTTTGATAAGCAAGAGGGTCGTGGCCGAGTGTATTCGCACTCCACAGAGGAGAGAGAATGAGAGAGTTGGAGAGAGAAAGGAGCCGTACACCGCAAGAAGTTTAACCCGCGGGTGACGGTGAGGGAGTTGGGTTTTTGGGTCTCCGTGCTTACCCATGGTTAAATAAACAGACCAATAAATGCAAGCCAGCTAAACATCAGGAAAACTGGACCCACGGTCATGAAAAACCTTATCATGACGTGTCAAAAATCGGACGGCCCTTATATACACGTGGCAGCTTTTTACGGCGGGTTATCGAGGTCCGTATGTTATGTGGGGTGAGTGTACCACCTCTTAGATTTGCGTGCATTTAATCTCCTGTCGATTCGCCGACAATATATCGCGATATTTTACTAATGTTCCGCCGGTAATTCGTTAAAACTAAATATATACACACAAATAAATATATAAATTTTCGTAATTTTCAGATTTAGAAATTACTAATATTACCTTTTTGTTCTTCGTTTGGTGTGAGTTTTGGAAATATAATCAACTGCCTCATCTCACCTTACCTACAAAAAAAAGAGTTACTTTCCTTCAAATTTAAGGTATGTGGTTATTTATTTAATATTTTTAAACATTGCCCCCATTCCTTATTTTTCCTTACACAAAAGCATACTAATATTATTAATATTCACCTTTTACAAGTAATTATTCTTAAATCTATAAATGTCATTTCTTTTTTAGATCAATTTTACATGTTTGTATTTCTCTACAAATGCATATTTCAAATTAATGGATTAAAATTGGAAATATTCTAACGATCTTGAATTTTTCCTAAGTCTACAATTAATAATAATAAAAAAAATTAATAAACGCCGTCAAATTCAAGACATTACACTATTAGGCATAACGTCAACTTCAGTATAGCCTCTCTTAAAAATATGAATTTAAGCTAACTTGATCATATTTAATAGATTTAATTGAGGTTTAATTTCCAACACATGTGCAAATCTCAATCTTGAGAAAATTTACTAAACTATTATGTTATAATTTTTAGTTTATAAAATTTAATTTCTTTATCTAATAAATCTGTACATTTTCAATTGTAGGTCAAATAAGTCACTGACACATACAACAACATTTTGAACAAAATAATACAATTATTTAGCATATTAGATTTTGAACCTCTAACTTCGAAGTTATCGTACATATTTAATATCAGTTGAGTCATGCTTATTTTGGCACAACCATTTTCATTTTTAGTTTTTAATTCTTATTCGTTCTCGATTTTGAGTTGTATGAGTTATTTGATGATTTTTTTTTTCCTTTAGCTTTTAGATTTTTTATGTAAAAGAAAGAGTCAAAGAGATATTGAATAAAGGCAGAAAAGTGTTAAATAAAAAGAAAATTAGAGCAAGAGTAAAGTTAGGTGGAAAATACATGTTAACAGGAATAAATATAAATGAGAAAAACAAATAAAATTTGTAGTGAGAAATTAAAAAAAAAAAAAAAATTTAAAAAAAAAAAAAAAATTTAAAAAAAAAAAAAAAATTTAAAAAAAAAAAAAAAATTTAAAAAAAAAAAAAAAATTTAAAAAAAAAAAAAAAAGTGTACAAAGAAAAACTTTTTGACTAGCAAAGTTAGAGATACATTTATTAGACAGGAAAGAATTTATGAAGAAATTTTAGAGAAAAAGAAAAGTTTAGAGAGAGATTTTTTTCTTTGTTTTTTTGGAAAAAGTGATCCACTTTTAGAAATATGGAGAAAATATGGTAGAAGAGAGACATTTAAAATTATTAGACACATGCTACAAAGATAAACAATAATTATTAAGAGATTGGAAAATTTGAGAGGGAGAGAAATGTAATTAAGAGGGTAAATTGTAAATTTAGTTCCTATTAGAGGAAAAAAAAAATTAGAGTTTAGTCCATATGCTTTAAAATTAGAATTTAGTTCTTATAATTTGATAAAACTCTTATAAATAATCCCTAAAGTACGGATTGAATTCTAACTTTTGTCAGACTATAGGGACTAAATTCTAATTTTTTTCTAAACCACAGATACTTCTAACTTCTTCTAAACCATAATAATTAAATTTGTAATTTGACCAATAAAGATTATATATAAATCAAACTTTTAGAGAGAGAAATTAAAGAGGAAGCCAAGAAAAATGAATTTTTGAATTAAAAAAAAATGTTTTTATTATCTATTTTTTAAAAAAATATATATTTTACTCAACTTCAACGTGACAAACATTTAGTTTTTAGACATAATTTTGTTGTAAAAAATTGAGAGAAATATACTTTATTTTCAGAAATTAAAAATCAAATGATTAAAAAATTAAAAACCAAATAATTATTAACCGACGCTTTAATAATTTCCAAATTGTTTTTATAAAACACACATATATATATAACTGGTTCCCACACAACTTTATTATTTAAGAAAATAAAAAAATAAAAACAATATGTTTACAATTATGTCCATGGTGTTGGAATAGTTCATTTTCACTCTTTAACTTTGAATTTGATTCTTTTCTTTTGTTAAAATAAACTACAAAAGTTGACATGATAAATAACATCTAAATTTTTGAATGCGTATATGGTATTGTTTACAAATGTATAGAAAATTGAGACCATTTTTTATTATTTATGTCATCTAGTAATGTATATTTACTTAGTTGCCATGCTAATTCATATAATGTTATAAATGATGATATATGTTTGGTAAAACTCCCGATGATTTTTTTTTTTTTTTATATATATATATAAAAAAGAAACATGTTTCAAAGTTTAAGAGAAAAAAAGTGGAACTTTTTTCCAAGTTTAAGAACATAGATGGAAACAAATCTTAAAGTTCACAAGTCCTCTGCAAAATCTGACCTATTTCTTTGGTGGAGTAATGTGTTTTCGATTTTCAAATTTAAAAACACAAAAAATCATACAAAATATTGTTTTTGAAATTTATACTATTTAGATCACACAATTCAAAGGTAGTTTTAAAAACATAAATTAATCGTATTGTGGCTTGTTTGATAACTATTTTATTATTTATTTTTTAAAATTAAGTTTATAAATACCCATTACTCATTATACTTATTGATTTATTAAACTTATAAACACTATTTTTATCTATTAAATTACTTTTTAAATTTTATTTTTGATCTTAGAATTTGGTCAAAAATTTAAATGAATAATTGAAATAAATGGAAACTATTAGTAACAAAATTATGTAAAAATGGAAACTATCGAATTATTTTTAAAATTTTATTTTTGATTTAGAATTTGGCAAAAAATTTAAATGTATAATTGAAAAAAATGGAAAGTATTAGTAACGAAGCTATGTAAACAAACATAATTTTTAAAATAAAAAATTAAATAATCATCAAATAAGACATAAATTAATTTGATTAAGAAAATTTAGATCCAACAAAAAGAATATGAATTACATTTCAAACCGACGATAAATAAAAAAGAATGTATTTAATTAGAAGAAAGAAATAAAAGAAAGCCAAATATTGTCAAACAAAAAAAAAAAGCAAACTTTTGAGATATCTTAAAAAAGAAAAAAGAGAAATATTTCATTTTCACTAATATTTTCTTTAATTTTTAACAAAAATAAATAATAATATTAACTTTAAACTACTCACTAATCCAATAAAAATCAAGTTTTGCACCCCAATTAAATTAGATTTACTAAATTTACAAAATTCGACATGAAGAAAAAGTCAACTCTAGTGTCGTTTTTGTTTAATTCTTGTCAATTTCATATTAAATACATGATTTATACTTTATTTAACACACATGACAATACTTTTCTAAGTTTAAATTAAAGGTAAAAGTTGTTAAAATTATAAGCTTAGTTTTCGAGTTATCATATTTATGTTTAATAGTTTTTTTTTTCTTTTTTTGAAAAAAAAAACATTTGGTAGATTTTTCACCTATAAAAATTGTCTACTAAAATTTATAAACTTGCAATTTTATATTTAATAAAAATTGTCTAATAAACTTTAAACTTTTAATTTTGTATATAATAAATCAATGAACTTTCAAAATGTCAAATAAGTACAAGTTAAAAAATTGAAATTTAAATATTTATTGAACCTGCAGAGCTTATACTAAAATTTTAAGACTAAATTTGAATATATATATATATATATATATATATATATATATATATTAGAATTATTTTCAAATATAGAAAAATGAACCAAAATATTTATAAATATAGCAAAATTTTACTGTCTATCTGCGATAGACCACAATATATTACTATTTTGTATCTATTTGTATCATGATAGACACAAATAGTAGTCTATTACGATCAATCGCGATCTATTGCAGATAGATTGTGGTATTTTGCTATTATTTATAAATATGTTTAACAATTTTATTATTTAAAATAAATTTGAATATATATATATATATATATATATATATATATATATATAATATTATTTATTTGCCTTCATTTTCTTTCTCTCTCGTTGTCCCCTTCATCCATAGTTAAAGTTTGCCCGTTGTGAGGGTAAAGTGTTGGAGGACCAATTATATTTGAGAATTTGTAAGATGTCTGATTTTTATCCCCCACAAATATTTGTTTATGATGGAGATTTGATATGGACTTTTAATAAATACCAATATTTTGATGCATATATTATTTATATATATATATATATATATATATATATATATATATATATTTATCAAGTTTCTTGTTTATCTTATTTTGATCTTGAATTTAAGAATATTACATTTTAAACCCTAACTTCAAAATATTTTATTAGCCTCAAGCCTTCGCATAAATAATATTTGAATTTATTCTTACATTGATGTTATATAATTTTTTATATTGAAATTATTTTTTGTTAAAAAAATTTGAGCATGTAATGAATAAATTTATATGCTATTAACTTTTTTATGATAATTTATGGTTACAATAGAATAAATTATTAATTGATTTCTCAAATATTATTGTTTTTAGCATTCATTCGAAAATTTTAATTTAGATTTTATTTGGTAACTATATAGTTTTTTGTTTTTGAAAATTGAGACTATTTTCTCTCATATTCTTACAATAATTTTCATATTTCTTTAGTAAATGAGTTGAGTTCTTAGTCAAATTTTAATAAAATAAAATAAAACAATATAGATAACAATAAATTTAAAAGTAGATAACAAAATAATAAATTTAAAAGTGGAAGGAGTGTTTATATATTTTATATTTAAAAAACTAAAAGCTAACGCCCTCTTTAGTAACAATTTGGTGTTTGGTTTTTATTTTTGAAAAATAGTCCTATAGACACTACTTTCACCTTAAAGTTTTTTAATTTATTTCTTAAAAGAGAGCAAATAGACTTAATTTTTAAAAACTAAAAATAAAAAGAAAATAATTACCAAACGAAGCTTAAATAGTCAATAAATGGGGTAGAAATTTCAAATAATTAAAATTTCGATGGGCGGTCACATTTAAATCAATAACTAAAAATGTATTGATAAATGGTATATTATTTATAATTAAAAATTTTATATTCTAACTTTTTCCCATTCTTTGTCATTTATTGATTTTATGTGTGCTTATACATTGAGATTTCACACTTATTATTATTATTATATAGGTATGGAAGGATTTAACCTAAAATTTCAAGATTAATAATACAAATTCATGTTATTTGTTAGGAAAGAACTTATATCTTTTACATTTTCATTATTGATTATAATTCTTTTAGAAATGAATTGAACCAACTTTTTACATGCAAGTTTTTTTGCATTCTAGGGGTTTTTTTTTTTTTTTTTCAATTTCATGATTAATGCATTTGCAATATTATTGCATGTATATTTAAATATATTTTTTTGAAAATTTACTGTATTTTAAAATTTAGAAAAAATTTTAAAAATAGAAAAATTGTTGAAAATAATTATAAATATAGCAAAATTTTACTTTCTATTTGTGATAGATTGCGATAGACCCAGATAGATATTTATCACTTTATCAAATAAACACGGATAGACGTCTATCTGAGTCTATCACGATCTATCACAGATAGGAAGTGAAATTTTGCTATATTTGTAAATAGTTTGATATTTTTTCTATTTATAATCATTTTTCTTAAAATTTTCTTATTAATTAAATTATAATTAAAGATAAAATTCGGGATATTTTTTAAAAATAGAAAAACTGCTAAAAATAATTACAAATATAACAAAATTTTACTTTATATCTGTGATAGATCATGATAGACCCAGATAAACTTTGACCTAAATTAGGTCAGCGAAATTATTTTTAAAGTATATAATTTTATGGAAAATTATTATAAATAGAAAAAATATCAAACTAATTACAAATATAACAAAATTTTATTTTTTATCTGCAATGGACCCAAATAAACCCAAATAGGCATCTATCAATTTCAAATTGGCATGAAATAAAAAAAAATTATGAAGATGCCATAGAAAGAAAAGTTAAAAGATTTATATAAGGTGTAGATCAATATTGTTCAAACAAAAATTTGGAAGTATAAGCTGAGCAAAATGGTGTATGCAAAAGCAAAAGTAAATTCTATAAATATTCCCTTTATTATTATTTAAAAAAAAAACATTTCAAATCCATTTTAGACTTTGATCAATTCAAATGGACTATAATATTAGAGAAGACTTTGATTTTAATGAAGTGATTTTCATTTTTTAAAATAAAAAAATTATTTGGTTACTTATTGGTTTTTGAAAAATGAACTCCCACAGAAAGAGCCTCACTTAGAAGGTGGAAATTCAATTTCCTAATAGGCATCATATGATAGAAATGAAATTCAAGTGCCAATACCATTGAAATTTCTTGATGAAATGATGAAGTTATTCTTCTTTTCTTATTCTATCTAAATAATTAAATATTTACTTTAATTATTCCTAAAATCATGATCTACATTTTTTTTTTTCTTTTCTTAGAAAGCTTACATAAAAGCTATAGAGTACATTACGAGACACTAATAAAAAGAACCTGAAAATAGTGTAGAAGAAATTCGCCCTTCTAAAACCTTTTCTTGAAGGCTGGGTGTATGCCAGAATATTGTGAGAACGATGAATGTTGACAAAAGAAATATTACGTGTAACCTGCATGATTTTAATCTCATCAATAAAGAAAGAGACTTTTCAATTAGGCCAACAACGTGATGTCCATTTGATTATGTTTCAAATTAATTAAAAATTATAATAAATTTTATTGTAAATTAAATCAGATGACCAATTAAGGTGAATTAGTGAGAGAATTAAGAGAATGACGTGTAATAAATATATAAAATATGTTCCAATAACTAAAAAAAATTAAGAGTTTACTCATGTTTTGAATATTGATTATTTTATTTCAAGTTATTCATTCAAGTTACAATACTTTTTAAATTAAAGATTAAAATATCATTCGAACCTTTCCTTCTATTTTAAGTCTATTCAACTTTTAATTATCTAATTTTTTAATCTTTCTACATTCAATAAATTCAAAAGTTAGTCTATATATTTTTAAGAAATCATTTAGTCATTCAAAATTAATTTTATCAAGATTAATTAAATAATTATAATATTTTGTATACAAGCAAAGTGATCATGTGAATCTACTCTAAAAAATTTATAATACTATTGGACAATTTTTAATATTTAATTAAAAGTACAAAAATTAAAATTGAACATTTAAAACCACACAAAAATGAAATTCAAAATCCAGGAACTAAAATAGTACTTTAAGTACTATAGATTAATCCTGTAATATAATACAAACACTTATTTATTTATTTATTTATTTTGCAAAGGCATATATAAATAAGTAATTCTATGGCTATCGAAATCTTAGTACATGATTTTTTGATAAGCATAATTACCTAATTACATTATTAATTTAAAAATCTCAAAATTTTAAATAATAATATATTCTTTTCTAAATAACAATCAATAAAAAATTACCACTTCTTATTATTTTTCTAAAAATTATGTCTTTTGATATGTTGCCATACATGACTTTTTCAACAACAATAATAATAATAAAAACAAAACATTGGGCATATGGTCCATTATCATGCAATGTTTAATTTGATATGATTTATGACGTAATTCATATAATACGGAGTTGGAAAAAAGGATTAGTGGTATTAGTGACATAATGTGAATAATTAGCAATCATTTCATAAAATAATAAACCAAGAGGGGTTGACATCTTCAACAATACCCATCCTTCAAGTTTGTGGCTAAGAGTTGACAGACCATTATACTACAATGGTGGCTTAAACAAAAATATTCTTTTAATTTTTGTGCCAATTTTCATCTTTTTTTCTTTCAAATCCATATTTATAGATAATTTTGATGGTCACTAATTAATGTTCAAAACAAAATTTCCTATTTATATGTTACGCCCTATTTAAATTAATCAATAATAACTTAAATAAGTTCTCCTCATATCAATATTATATCGTCTTTAATATTTTGGAAAAAACTTTCCACTTTTACGTAAGAATGAGCAAAAGAAAATAATACAAAAATTAAAAGAAAGCAATAAAATTGGAAACACAATAATTTACGAAGAAAACTCCAAATTAGGAGAAAAACCACAATCCACCAATAAGAAACTTACTATGTGAAAAATTATTACAAACACACATAATAATTCTCTCTCTTAATTCCAATTACAGTAGCACTTTCTCAAATCTTTTGACTACTTACACATTTTTTCCACTCTCAAACTAGAGAATATAAAAGGAATTAAATTAAAGTTAGCACACTAAACTTAAAGTCTTTCTAATTGGGAAGACGGCAAAACAAAGGTATAGATTCATTCTATAGTGTTTAGAGCCCATGAATTTTCTAAACTTTTTAAATATAGGACAAGTCCATGACTTTCTTAAACATTTTCAATACATGACAAACCCATGACTTTTTTTAAATCTTTTTTATGTGAGACAATTGTACTTCTAGATCATAGGAATTATATGACATCTGTTACAAAATGATGATGATGATGATGATGATGATGATGATGATGATGATGATGGTGGTGGTGGTGGTGGTGGTGGGTGACTATAATCATCAAAGAGTAAAAAATATTCACTATCCAAGTTTTCCCATATTTTTTTTTTAGTAAAATTGGTAAAATATAAGATGATTGAAGATAAATAATAATAAAAAATGTCACATCTTTACCTTCCACTACTATTTAAGGAGGAATTAATAAACAGGTTGCAAAGGAAAACTCTTCTCTATGGTGGGCATAGCTTGACTCTTTGAGAGGCTATTCCAAATTTACAAGTTTTTGAAAAAACATTAAAATAAAATGAGAATAAAAATTTAATTCATGTTAATATTTCAATTAATAAAGATGGCCCAAATCATCTCTAGAAAATAAAAATATATTTCTAACTTGAAGAAGCAACTTATTATTTATTATCATGTCAGCAAAACAACCTTAAGATCTAAATAAATTTATATGGAAGGAATATCCCAACTTTATATGGACTTGAAGCATAGTTTTTCTTTAATATATAATTTTTATAATTCTTAATTTACAAATAATTTAAAAAACAAAATTATTTTAGTTCTTAAATTTTGAGTATAGTTTCTATTTGATCCTAACTTTCAAATGTTACACTTTAGGTCCTTAAGTTTTTTAGTTTGATTTCAATTTAGTACTTAAGTTTGAATTTTATTTCAATTTGCTCCTCAGATTTCAAGTTTTATACTTTTAATCTCGATTTTTTTGCCAAATACGCATTTTCAATCTTTAGTGTTAATGTATATGTTAACTTAAAAAAATTATAATTAAATAAAGTCCTATTGTTTCATCATTATTAAAATAAACTATAAAATTTCACTTCAAATTATTTTAAATTAATTAATAAACACTAACATAAAAAAAAGTGAGTATTTAGTTAAAAAAAAAATCGAAGTTAAAAGTGTAAATTTTGAAACTTAAGAATCAAATTGAAACAAAACTCAAGAACTTAAAAACCAAAAGTACAACATTTTAAAACTTAGAGACTAAGATTCAATCAAACTCAAAATTAACTAAAAGTGTCACATGTTCAAACCCAGAGACAAAATAAAAACTAGACTCAAATTCGAAGGCTAAAAGGATAATTTTCCTCTAAAGGAATTTATGTATTAGTTAGTATAAAATAGGGAGGAGGGTTTCTTAGATTGTCCCTAAAAAGGGATTCAATATCCTAAAAGACAAATATTAAAATAGAGCATATAATGTAGGAGAGAGGTGGATAAGTTGTCACAAGTTGAATAATGAATAATGAATAATGCAATGTGTTTGGCCTTAGAAAAATTTTGAGTGGTGGAATGGTCCATGTCCAATGCCATAGGCATAGGAATTGGGCAGTCTCAAGAGAAGAAAATGATTGGATGATATTGTTTGTTGTCCTTAGAGAATTTGGGTTCCAGAAGCAACCCTTATTATCCACCTACCCTCACTTCAAGGGTAGTTTCCAAATTCCAAGGACTTGTTGGGAAAAAAGAATAAATAAATAATGCTATTAATTCTAAAAGTATGACCAAATTTTTTAAAACTGACCCTATTTAATAGTTATTTTGGTTTTTAAGTTTTGAAAATTAAGTTTATAAATATCCTTCCATTTATGAGTTTCTTAATTTGTTATCTGCTTAATGCTTTCTACCTATGTTTTTAAAAATTAAGTCAAAATTTGAAAACTACAAAAAATTATTTTTGAAATTTGGTTAATAATTCAACAATTTTATTCTAGAAAGATGAAATCCATTGTAAAAGGAAATGAATTTGATTTTCGAAACTAAAACTAAATGGTTACAACTTATTTATTTTAGTTTTTTAAAATTTAACTTGGTTTTTAAAAACATGAGTACAAAGTGAGTAACAAAACATTGAAACTTATGGATTTCATAAACCAAATAAATCGATCACTTAGATACATAATTTTACCATTTTAAAATTTTTTTTGAATTTTTTTTCCTTTAAAAATGCTTTTTAAGTCACTCTCAAACAATATAATTTTGAAGAGAAGTGCTCTTAACACAATGGCAGAGGTCACTATTGAGTTGGTTTAATTTTAGACTTTGTAATAAATTGTATAAAAATGAGTGTTGCTAGTGGTTTTCCAAGGTCTTAGTGCATGTTGATTACATATGTCATGCTAATACTTCAACCTGTTTTCCTAAATCACTTGAATTAGAATCTTTAAATCTCATGAGTACTCTATTTACCAATATAATCATTATTAATCCATATTGCACTTGAATAGGAATAAGTGTTTTTTAGATTTTTTTTTTCTTAATGAATATTGTATTTGAGCACAACTACAAAAAGGAATGAGGTGTTTGCTAATTTTAAATTTTCTTTTTCTTCTTATGCAACAATAGAGTGTCGAGATCGTACCATTAACTTTAAGATGATAATTAGTATCATATCTACTAAATTATGTTTGAATAAATTTGGATTCTAATTTTAAAAGTTTTCCTTATTTTTCAATTATGTTCAAATCAACATTGATATTGGATTCTAGTTTTAAAAACTTCCTTTATTTCTCCATGCTTGGAGTTATGGATGTTTGTGAGTTGGATTGGGTTGAAGCACTTAGACCTAATTCAACTGTTCGGGTTATAAATTTCTTCAACTCAAACACTCTTATTACATAATAAACGGAACCCAATCCAACCATGAAACATTTGGGTTGGATGAGTTCAAGTTACTCATATCATTATCAAAATTCATATTTTGAAAAAAAAGTAAAATATTAATATATATATTTAATTACTGAATTAAGATTCGTAACTCAATTTCAATTTATATTAAAAATATTGTCCTTCCAAAATGTTAAAAAAAAATTAATAATTTTCGAGAATAAATAATCCAAAAAATCATAAAATTATAATAAATATATGTATGTATAATTGTATCATAAGTAAAAAAAGGAAACAAACTTTTAAAAATTAATAATTAGTCCGAATTGTTTGAGTTAATTTAAGTGAATCCATGAATCAAACTAACCAATACAGTTTTTATTTATTTGAGCCCCACCCAATGCGAGTGCTTGTATTTGTATTCTAATCCCCTATAGTTTCAACTCATCACTGGAACTAGAATGTCAAGAATATATTGAAAAGAGTTCCACAAATTGATTTAGCCCATTAACTTAAAAGCTTGAACTTTTCTATATAATGATAATTAAACATCATATCAGAGACTGCTTCAAACTCAAATTTCTACCATACATTTTCCTTTTCACCTACATGATGGAAAGTTTAAATTTGTCTAAATCTATCAGCTCACATCAAAATTTTAAAATTTTAGAATCTAATATCATTGGACAATCTAAAAAAGAAAAATACTAAGGTTAAATCAATAAAGTTTTAATCCTAAACTTTCACATTTATATCTATTTAATCTAATTTTAAAAAATTGTTTATTACGTCCTCAAACTTTTAATTTAATGTATAGTAGTCCACGAACTTTCAATATAACCCTATATTTTAAATTTTTATTTGCCAAGTTTTTGACATATTCTATATTTTTTTGACACAAAATTAAAAATCTTAGAGTTCCATCAAACATAAAATTCAATATTATACCTAATAAAACAATTAATATTTAAAAAATTAAATACGACAAGGACCTATTAGATATGAAATTGGAAGTTCAATGACCAAATATTAGATACGAAATTGAAAGTTCAATGACCAAATAGACAAACCTAAAATTTCAAGAATCTATTTGACACAAATTAAAAGCTTAAAGACATAAATAGACACAAAGTTGAAAATCTATTAATCAATTAGACACGAAAATGAAAGTTTAAATACCAAATATACAAAAACCTGAAAGTGCAAAATCAAGAAGGCTACAAAGGACAAAAATGTGTTTTTAGACCCCAACTTCAAGTGGGTGGAATAGATTATTATAGCTCACTTCACGTTTAGAGCTTCAATTATAAAAGTTGATATTTCCAACTATTATAACCTATAGTTAACTATAGTATTACTATTTCAAATCTCTTTTTATTACAGTGTTTACTATTTCTTACTCATCCTACTCAGACTAAAATAATCTACACTCCAAATAAGAATTAAAATAATATGCATCATAAATACAAACTATTATAATAATCAACTCAAGTAAGCACCCCCAAATACCCCAACTATTAAAGTGTTTGGAAAAAACAAGGAAAAAGCCAAGATGGAGTGCTACACAAAATCAACCCAAGGTGGTGTACATAGACTTTGAAGTATTACATGGGAGCCTCCCTCAGCGAGAAGAGAAAAGAAGAAAATGAACATAAGATACTCTTTCTCCAGCACAGGTTCAGATGCATAAGCTGGCTCAAGTGAAGTGATAGGACTTCAAATGGGTTTTAATTGGATCATCATTTAGCCCACCGAACCTTGACACCAAGAATGGGAAAACACGAGTTCAAATGGATGAGAAGCAATAATTCGATGTGAAAACACTTCTGCTGCTGTCTCCTACAATTTGTCTTTCTCGTCATCCTGTAGGTTTAAGACAAATTTCATTATGAAATAGTAGGTGCACGATAAACACATAGAGTGGATTTAGAGTGTGTTAGCATGTTTTTTTAAGTGCTTACGAATGATTAAAGATGTTTTTTCTTCTAGTGTTTGGTTTACAGTTTTTTTTTTTTTAAAAAAAAAAAAAAAAAAAAAAAAAAACTTAACTGACTTGCAAGAAATTTAGAGCTGTGAAACTAAGAATTTAGGTATTGTTTGGATAAGGTGTTCAAAATCTGTCACTGAGGGGTCTGAGACATCAATAATCGGAATCAAAGAATGAACCAATCGGGATTGATGGTTTTTTGAGGAGCGTTTTGCATATGGCTGTCATTGATTCTTTGGGAGTATAACTTTGTTTTTAATAATACAGAACCCTTGTTTGGCATCTAGTGGAGCGACATGACTTGGGTTTTTAATTGACATCAGCCGACCCCCACAACCAGGAACATAGAAGAGGATTTCAAATGGATGAAAGCAATGAATCGATATGAAGATAAGTATACCGTCATCTAAAGTTTCTCTCTCTTCATCCTATGGATTTAAGACAAAATTCAACACCAAGTAATAGGTACACCAAAGGTTGATAACAAGAAGAGCAAACTGAACATTTTCAGATTTAAATTTCCAGCACAAGCAAATTACAGTGACGCATGAAACCGAGTCTACAAGGTTGGAACTGAGGTACAGGCAGCTAAACATTTGAGTGTTCATTAGGACATTTTTTGTTAGGAAAAAGAAAAAAAACATTGTCTTGTTATATCCACAAGTGTCCACACTAGCTTATGCATCTGGAGACAACCACTTGACCCCACTCCAACTGCATTTGGTTATCAATGTAACTAGTAGGATATCAAATCCTAGACACGAGGTCACCATGCTTTGAACCGATCCCTTCAAGCCCTTTATTATTTATATTAACCTAGGCTAACTCGTGATGGTTTTAAGAAAACTGTTATTAATTTCTAAAAGAAACTTTTTCAAATTCCGTTTCAAATAAATTGTTCAGATTAATGATTTTGTTCTAAAGTTGGAATAGGAACTAAAATAAACCTCTTAAGAAGAGGAGCACAACAACCGTCAGAAAACATTTCTCAAAATTTGCACAATGGTTGCAATCTCTAGAAGGGGATCCTAAATCCAATTCACCACAAAAACTCAGCAACATAGCCACATAAAATTCATAAGAGACATCAATGAAAATATTGGGATCTAAGCACAACAGATTAGTCAAACATGGAAATGGGGACGTAAAGCAAATGACAAATTCTACTTACCGAACTGTCAACCATTTTGTCAAAATCATCATCAAAGCCCTCATCTCCATCATCTGAAAAACCAGGAAGAAGATCAGCGGCACCAACCTCAAATGCCAAAATGACATTAACAGCAATTATATAAATGGACTGTGCATATGCTACGCACATTGCTAATAACTGCACCGAATAATGTTTGAAGCCATGGAAGTGACAAATGATAGCCGCTCCATCAAATCACTTGTTTTCAAGCAAAATAATCACATTTTTATAGTGTCTTCCTTTTAGATAATGATGTGATCAATTTTTTGTTCTGCCTTCTAAAAAGCTTCAGTAGGATTTAACAAGATATATGCCAAGTGCCAATACAGCATCTTGACAACAAAAATTTTTCACAGTTCATGTGTTGTAGTGTTATCAATATCATTAACAATCTTGAATAGCCAAAATCAATAACGTCAAAGAAATAAATTTTTGTTTAAACTTCAAAGATTTTTTAGAGGCATGTTTTGATAGAAATCATCAGTACAAAGCAGACATCAACAAATTGTGGCGCCATACCTGGACCTTCATCGCTGTCTCCAAGATCCCCAAGAAGAAAAACATCCAAGTCTTGGTCACTTGATGAGGAGGTTGGAGCATTTTTCTTCTCCTGAGATGTAGATGTTATTTCAGCTTTAACAGGTTCCATTTTTCCATCTTCAGCTTGTTTATCTGATTTCAGTATGACATCCTCCATGTACTTTTTCTCATAGCTGAAGAAGTAAGAGAATGTAGAATAAGAAAATTTTGACATTTGGTTAATGGACATTTTTTAAGAAAATGAAGCCATGAAGATTAGGACACAATTGCATGTTTGTTTATCATCAACTTATTCATTACAATATTCAGTAAAGCAAAGTGGTCGGGCAAAACTAAAATAAGTTGTCTAAGAAATATTTCACAGACACTCATGTAGAAGGTTTTTCTACAGTGGATCAGTAAAATACTACAGGTAAATTCACTAGACAGAGAATTCATTC
>QLSR01000225.1:2535606-2551300 GCA_031780015.1 Citrullus colocynthis
AAAAAAAAAAAAAAAAAAAAGAACAAGCCTAGTCTTCAACTTAAAACAAATATACTTGACATATAACTAACACTATGCTGTTTTTCTCCTCTGGTTCACGTCACTAACACCACTCTATCTCTTTACTGTATTACCTCTTTACCTCTTTCCTGTTTACCTTCGTTTCATTGACCACTTTGTTGTTTACTTTCGTCGATTATTGATTGTTGGTCGTCACTTTTCTCTCTCTATCTTTCTTTCCCTCTCATCAATTAATTATTTAAGAATTTAGATAATAAAAAATAATTTGAAATTCCTAATTGTTATATCAAAAAATTTTTTAGGAATTGAATATTTGTCATATTTGCAAGGTTTGAAGAGTAAAAGTCATAATTTTTAAATCCTAAGCTCATTTCGCCATCTAACACAATTTCCCTTTGACTTTTACCCGACTTTTTTATTTCTTTGAAAGAAATAAAATAAAATGTAAAAGTAGACTCATTCAATTAAATAATAATAACAAAACTTTTATTTTGGTAAAGGAAGAAGTGAGATTTAGATTATAAGGAAGAATTAAATAAATGAAAGAGACCCATAAAATTATTTATAGAAAAGTAATAAAATGGAAAAGTGAAAAATTGATAAACATTTGGTTTAGCATCTAAAATAGAAAATATCTAAAATAATAATATAATGATTCAAAGTTGGTAATTGGGTGGGAAAGACTTGGCTTGCATGTGCACAATGGCCTTCACTCATTTTATTCAATGCAAAGCTGACCTGACGGCGACGTTTTGAATTCCCTCCAAATTACGTAATTGCCCTCCTTTCTTCTCTTACATTTTCCAGTTCTTTTGGCCTTCGCTGTAATTTCCCATATTTAATCTTTCCTTTTCTTAAAGTTTTAAAATAACCTTTCAATTAATTATTAATATATGTGTGTTCTTTTTCTAAAAAAATAAAATAAAATAAAAATATTTAAAGTTTAGTTTTTTCGGTTCCCACAGACAAATCAGTTGCCATAATTGCGATTCCAACTCATTCCATTGTGTCCATAACCTTTATAATTCATCTACATTTAGACCCTTTATTTGTAGGGGTTATGTCCTAATTTATTTATTTATTTTTGAACTATAACTTAATAATTATATTAATTTAAAATCTAAACTTTTACAAGTGTATTAATTTATCCTTTTTATTACTTCTTCTTTAGAAAAATCTTGTATAATTATTTTAATTAAACTCTCAAATTTCCATAAATGAATCAATTTAGACTATTAATCAAAATTTTCTTTGAGAATTGTTAATGTATTTACTCTAATTGTCCAAAAAATGTTTACATGCATTTGAGAATCAATGTATAAATAATTTTCAAAGATAATTGTAATTAAATGTCTAAATTAATTGGCTTATGAAATTTTTAGACTTTAATTGACTAAAATCACAAATTTCACACAATATTAATCGAATGAATTCAAGAGGAGAGTGTAAATTGTTGCACTTACGAAAGTTCGAGGATTAAGTAGATACAATTACTAGTTCATAGTTTTAATTTATACGAACCCCAAAGTTTAAGAGTACAAATTGATATTTGCCCCTATTTTTATTTATTTTAACCATATTTTGAAGCATTTTAAAATATAGGTTAAATTGCATAAGCGAGAATTGCTCAGCTACATACATATGTCTTAGCAATCAAGATGTTTGTCTTTGAATCTCCCTATTTCTAATGTACTAGAAATCATTATGATTTTAAAATTTAGTCCTTATGATTTTAAAAGTTAGAATTTATTCTCTATGATTTGATAAAACCTCATGAAGAACTTTTATGATTTGATAAAATGTGGATCATTTATGAGAATTTTATTAAATGATATTGACTGAATTCTAATTATAAATCATAGAGACAATATTTTAACTTTCTCCTAATTATAGGAACCAAATTTATAATTTATAACTTAAGCTAAAATATAAATTTTAGGAATTTAAGATACTCTTTAAGAATCTATAAATAATTACATGAGACAACCTACATTTATATCACTTTATATAATTTTCTTCTTCTAAAATAAGTTGAAGTATTCAAATCAAAATCAAAGTTAATATTTTAATATTAAATCATTGAAAAATACTAAAATGTTATATAAATTTAATTATATTGAATTAATATTTTAATTACCTGAAAAATAAAAAGTGTTGTTGGAATAATGCATCGTTGTAAGACATTGCATTAAAAAAAAAAAAAAAAATCTACTAAAACAAACCATAGAATATTGAAAATTCTAACTATCTTATTCTAAAAGACAAACAATTCCTTAAAGCCATCACTAAAAGAAAGATGAACCCTTGAAATTCAAAATGAAGTTAAAATTTTAATGACTTAGTGTCACACCCCACTCAAATTATCTACTTAATTTAGAAAGAGATATGAGAATAACAGACGTTGGTCCTTTTACAATACTCAGGGCTAACTTTTACTATTCTTAAATAACATGCATAATTTATTTAATCATAAAATGATTGTTTTAGAGTTCGGTTTTAAACATAGCATGCTTATAACTTATATTTAACCCTAATTTAATAACATTACAACAAACTATATTCTGGCAGAACGGGAAATCCTTCAAAAATTCAAGTTTTCCCCCAAGAACTTATGCTTTGATACCAACTTCTCTCTAATGAACCTTGGAATGGTTTTTGAGTGACTAAATAAGTGATTCTTTGAGCCCATTTATAGGAGTTGGATGTCAAGCATTGTCATCCAACTTTGCTCCTTAGATTGATACTTAACCAATTCTTTGGTTCCTTGCATGTAACTTTTACCATGCATCACGACACCTTACCCACAATATGTTCTCTCGCATGTTGTCCTAGTCATGCACCACGATACCTCCTGCTTGTGATGTGCTAAATTCTTAGCATGCCACTTAGCACCTCTTTTCCTTCCTGTCATGCATCCATCTCTTGCCCGAAGTAAGTCCATGCGTCCATCTTCCCCCTTAACATGCGTCCAACAAGTAATTTTCTAGGGTTGGTCCTCTTTTGCTCTTTTTTACTTTGTCTAACTATTTAACACTTAGCTGATTTTTCTTCCCAACTCCATGTATGCATCCAACATGCTCCCAAAAGCCTTATACTTAGCCAAAATTCCTTTCCTCTATGGAGTATGCATTCAACCTAGCTCCATGGTTCCTATACTTAGTCAAATTCTCATAATTTCTTCTTGCTATGTGTTGAACACACCCCTAATTCCCTTGGGCTTAGCTAAATTTCCATCCTTTAAGTCCTTCCATACATGCACTATGCGTTGACATCTTGTACTTAGTAAATTTTGCTCCCAAATATGGACTATGCGTCCAACTCTCTCCTTATGGCCTACATGTTCCTTTCAATAATCTTGAGCTCCTTATCACTTAGTAAAAATCCTCCCATGGTCTTCCACCTTGCGTTGAATTCATAGCCATGCATTCAAGGCTTAATTTTTCCTCCCAAGTCTTGTGTTTTATACTTAGTTCTAAGCTACAAAGCCACTTTGAACTATGCTTCCAACTCAATCTTCTACAACATTTAAGAAAAATTCTCCTTCCCTTCAAGGCACTATGCGTCCATATTATGTTTTCCAAGCATAGTTGTGACACTTACGAAATTTCACAACCTATTTGCCTCATTGTCGTCCAATACTTGAAAAATTGACCTACCTTGGTTTCTTTCAAAATCTTTATATGACTTATTCTTATCTCAAAACTTAAGTTGTTCAAACACTTTTCTCTATACCTCTATACCTTTATCCTCAACGCATAACACTCTAACTTCACAAGCCCAGATTTTCTGACTAAAAAATTTTCTAACTCCACAGGCTTGTGCTCAACTTTCCTCTTATATTACCATGGTTCCTTCTCTCTATTGCATATAAGTTACTAGGTCAAGATTTCGGGTTTCACACTTAGGCTATGTTTGGTATTCCGTTAGCTGGGTCAGAAAGCTATTTGAAAAAATTATAACCGTTTTTTGCGTTTGGTAAAATAGATTTATATTAAATATGTTAAAATCACTTTTGAAAACATGTTAATCATGTTTATTTCACGTTTACTTTAAAAGCAGTATCCTACCAGCTTTTAGATTCTCCTAAAATCAGGTAGACTTTTTTAATTAATATTTAGTTTTCAATTTTATCATTTAAAAAGAAGATTTATTTTATATATTTATCTATTTCTCACCTAATCAAATCTATTTCTATTTTCATAAGTTAAATGCATCATTTAAAAAAAAACTATTTTCCTTAACATTAAAAAATTAATCTATAACATACAAAATTTATCATACTAAATAATTATTTAAAATTTTAAATTACAAAAAATGGATTATAAGTCTATTTTAGTTAAATCTAAATAAGATGTTTTTGTATTTATTTACCAAACACTGTAACCTACTTTTTCAAGTTTAAGTTGAAATTTACCGGACACTATTTTACTTCTTTTTACCGTTGATTATTCTAAAAGCATAGCTATGAGCAATAGAAAGAAATTTTATTTTATTAATTGTAACATACACAATAATGAGGTTTATATAGGTAGGGTAAACAATAAGAAATAAATAAAAGACTAAGGACCGATAAAAAAAAACAATATATGTTAACATAAACAAAATTAAAATATCATTTTAGCTTTTGTATTTTTAATTTCATTTTATTTTAATCTCTGGAGTGAATTTTCAATTGTCTACATTTATTGTACTTTAAATTTTAAATTCAATCTACGTTAAAATTTATCGAAATCGTTTAGATGATGATAATAATTTTAAAAAATACACATGTTGGTATATCTTTAAAATTTATAAAAGAATGTTCACATAAATCAATTTTTTCTTTTTTTTTTTAAAAAAAAGTTATAAAAGGAACAAGAAAAATTAATTTTCAGCTTTGCAATATAAGGATTAATATAAGGGGTAAAATATAAGAGAAAATTGCAAAAACCACCTTCGAAGAATAGTGGTAGTTGCAATTATATCATCAAACTTTCAATTGTAAATATTGAACTCTGAAACTTTTACAAATGTTAAAATTGGACCGTTAAGCTTATAAAAATTGTAAAAATTGAACCCACAAATGATAAAAATTGAAACTTAAAATTTATACAAATATTACAATTTATACAATTATGTAAGTTTGAATGTTCAATTTGATCCAAATTTATCGCTTATATAAGTTTGAAAACATCATTTTTAAAATTGAAAGTTTAAGGGTGTAATTACAACTCTCACCATACTTCTGGAGTGATTTTTATCCTTTACCCAAAATATAAAGTATAAATTCAAAGGGTTATTTTAACCATTAAACTATTTACTATCTTTAAAAATATTTAACTTAGTGTGTGAAACTTCCCAAAATGGCTAGTAGGAAGTAAGTCACAAACATAAAGTGAGGAATTTGCCATCCCAAATCTCTTATTTTTTTTAAACTTAATACAAACACATAAAATAAAAGAAATCTATATTTGAATTTTTTTTTTAAAAAAAAAAACCCTATAATTTGGGAATTTTTTTTGAAGAAAATGAATGAGGGAGAAAGAGAGAAGAGATAATTAAAATGAGAAGAAATGGGAAAAAAAGAAAAAAGGAATATGACAAAAAGAAAAGAAGTGGGTTTAGTTAGTTTGAATTATTAATACAACAAAGAGAAAGAAATTAAATAAGAGTGAGATATTAAAAAAATAATTTCACATGCCCTTCCCATTTAGTGACCTCTTTGTCATTGGGACCAAATTTCTCTCACTATTAAGAAGACAAAGACATATACATATACACAATTTTGGGTGCATTATTATTTTGATAGCAATTTTACATATTTGTCCATTTCTAAATGTGCACCTCCAAAAATACACAAATTAAGTTTGTATTAAACATCCAAATTTTAATCTAAATTTTATTCAATCAGAATTAGTGATAATTGATATGCACTCCTTTTTTGACGTTTCAGATTTTGATCTTCCATCTCTATAATTGCTATACAAAACGATGTATATTAATGAAAAAAAAAAAAAACGTAAAATAAACACTAAGATTATTTAAAATAAATTATATTTCAAAATTGCTTTAGAGTCCAAAATATAGCTAGAATCTAGCTAATTTAATGTGATTTTATATATATACAAAACAATATGCTTTTTTGAAAGGAAATAAAGGCCCAATTATACCATTTCAATTATGCTTTGAGATTTTGAAAATATTCATTTTAACATCTAAAATTTGTTTTTGAAATATATATATAGTAAAATTTCTATTAAAATTATGTAAATTGGCTTGAGGGTTGATGTGTTTATTAAAGTGTGTGCACAACATTATTTATAACATCATTTTTGTAATATGAGACATCTAACATGTTAACATGTGTATAAAAGAAATTTATAAATGATGTCAATCGTATAAATGAAAGCAACAATCTTAATCTCTTGTATAATTGAAATTGAGTCATAAATGTTATGTACATTTTCCGATTTTTACAATCAGTTACCAAGTTAATCTAAGAGTTGTTTGGATTGACTTGAGAAAAAAATATTTTTAAAAAATTGTTTAAAGTATATTTCAGAATTTATTTTGAGTTGTTAAACACTCCAAATCTTTTTTCAAAATGACTTATTTTTTTAAATTAAACACTTGAAAATGCATTTCAAACACCCTCTTAATTTTTTTATTAAATTTTATTATAAGTTGATACTTTTTAAACAATTTCAAAATTTATTGGTAGGAATAAAAATTTTCAAAGTTGAAGTATTGTAAAAAAAAATATATATATTGTTCAATATTTAAAAATATTGAACATAATTTAATTAAAAGTAATTGTATATTTGGAATGACTTTTTGTGAATTTAAAAATATTTTTTTTATATTTAAAATATATTAGAAAGTCGATTCAAACATACTCTAAATATGAATTTAGAATTGCGGTGGGTCGGGACAGCGATCCGACCTAAATTTGAAGAAAAAAAGAAATAGAAATGAAAAAAAGACGGCTTGGATATTTTAAGTACTTTCTTCCTTATTTCCTTTCACACGAATGTGATTTTTGGGTACTTCAGTATTTGTACTATTGTACAAATTTCCCTCATATTTAATTCCCCTTTTTTATTTTTTTGGACAGAAATTCCCTTTTTATTATTCGATTTCCATGGAAAATATTTTGTTCAAATATATATATATTTTTTCAAAATAGGTCGCATTTTAATCATGGTACTTTTTATGTTTTTTTTTCTATTCTTGAATTTTCAAATATTTTGGTTCATATATGAATTTATTGGAAAAGAAGAACCAATTTAGTCTTATTTTTTCTTGTTCAAAAATTTATTAATATGTGTATGCATTTCAAGACAATTTAAAATAAAAATAAAGTTAACTTATTTATAATTTCACTAGTTAAAAAATACATCATTGACCAAAAGGTTAGAATTTTTAATTCAAAATAAATAAATAAATAAATACATAAACCTTAACGAATAATTTAGGTATGCGTTTCTAATTATCTTTCTCACCATATTCAAAATTCAATATCTTCATTTATAGAAAATATATAAGTCTGAACATGTTTTATTAATATTATTATTTTGTTAAACTAAAGAGTAGATGTTTAATGTTGGAAGTAATTAGTTGAAGCATTGAGTTTGAAAAGAAATCTAGTTTAATTTATGTCCTAATTATCCTATGTAAAGCACAACTAATTATTGGATGCATATTTGGAATAAACTTAATTGATGGGGTAATTTCTTCTACACTGAAGTGTACAATTATGGGTCAAGGGGCAATTAATAAGGAACCAAAAGAGTTTGTATCTATTAATGCCTTGCTTTACTATTTTAGTCACTACCATTATTTCATTTGGGTTCTATGTTTGGACTGTCAAATTTAGCACAATAATATATAACTTCAACAATTATGGAAAATATTATTTCATTCAAAGTCTAAATTGAATATTTTTATTGGTAAAATATTTTTGTTACACTATCTATAAATGTCACACATCTTTTGTTTTCTCTCCTAACGAGGTGAATAGAGTTGAAAGTTATCCACTGTATTGCAGCTTTGACATCATCTCTATAACATTTGAAATGCCCATAATATTTACTGAACTAGGTTTAAGTTGATAAAGCTAGGCATATTTTGCAATACCATACTTAATTTATAAAGGTCATTATTTAACAATGTTGTAATTAAAGTTGACCAAATTAAATTGTCATGAAGTTCGGCATTCCTGAAGTATCCTTAGGGGGAAAAAATTGTTATTTGAAAAATAGAATTTTACAAGTAATTCTTGATAAATAAAGGCAAGTTATTGAATCTCTTCTTAAGTTTATTTCATTTAGGCTAATAATTGAGTTAATTGAATTCTTGATAAATAAAGGACATTCTTAAGTTAATTGAATTTTAAAATAGACATTAATAATTGAGAAAAATGCTTTTTTTCCCCCCTAAGTTTTAGGTGTAGTTTCTATTTGATCCCTAGAAATAAAAAATGAAATGAAACTTAAATTTCAATGGTAAAATTGTAACATTTTGAAACTTTAAGAACTAATTGAAACCTAACTTAAAATTTAAGGATAAAATATATAACATTTTGAAATATAGGGACCAAATAAAAACTAGACCCGACAAAAAATATATATATATTTCTCTTAATAATTCAAAACGACTCTACAAATAAATTAAAAAATGTAAAATCATATTATGAGTCTGTTAAAACCAAAAAAATGAAGAAGCTTTGTCCTAACTTGAAGACAGTGACCCATAAAATCTGAGAGACTAGACCTTTGGCTCTTGGAAAACAAGAACAGCCAGGTCAGCCAAAATCGTAATTAAGTTGGTTGTAATTAGAATTAGAAATTATTATTTGGAATATTGGTATTTTGGAAAGAGAGTGGGCCCAAAAATCACATGATAAGTGGGCCCAAGTAGAAGGAGATGTCAGTGTCCCCATTCCAACCGACTGGGCCTGAGGGAGGAGTGAGCCCATAGTTGGTGGCTTAGGAAAGCGACACCCATTACCATTACCATTACCCATTACAACACAACCAACTCTCTTCCTTCCAAACCCATATCTTTTTCCCAATCTTATTGATTGTGATACCTCCCAAAATTTTTTTTTCTTATATAAATTTATTATTACGTCATCAACCTACGACTTCTAAGAGCAAGTACGAAAGCTAATTTTAACGTGCCTCAATAAATGAGACACCAATTACCATGTCAAAGGTTGATAGTGTTCGATTTTTTACCCCACAATTGTTGAATTATCTTTGAGAAGGTTATGTATTTCTTGTTCTTGTACATTTAGGTTACATATATCTTATCTATTTGATGACAGATAATTTCATACACTTCCAAAGTTCTGACAGTAGAAGTTTATGTTTTATTATTGACTTCTTGGTAATGATCTAAGTATAAATTAATTGAGCTATGCTCAAATTGGCAAAACTAATGTTTTATGAGGTTAACTTATTGAGAGTATGGATCTACTCTCAACTAATATTAATTGTGTATTTTTTTTTTCCCACCCAAGTCATAATAAGTCATGATAGATAGAGACATCTATTTTTAAAGACTAAGTTTGATGCATTTATTTAGCCTGACAAGAATTGTTTAGTTGTGGAGTCCATAGTATAAGAAGTGCATTTTTTTTTTTAATTATCAATGTGTGGTGTGGGAGAATCGAAGCTACGATTTCGAAATTGATAATGCAAGTATTATCCCAATTGAGTTCTGCTCATTTTGGCCATAGCGTAAATAGTTAATAAGTCATGAATTTGATATTTTTTTAGTCATGGGAGCCCAAAGTGGGTTTTATAACTCTTTGGGTCAAACAAGGAGTGAAGTTAATAACTCCGCTCGTTAAGACAAACATGCCCTAAATTGTTAGAGATAAAAAAATAATAAACAATCAATTTGTCCCTATGATTTAGATAAAGCTTACAAATTTTGTTTACATGCCCTAAATATTAGAACATTTATCATTTCTAACTAGGATAATTTGTGAATGCATAACCAAACCATATAAGAACTAAAAATTAAAATCATATGTAAATCATAAAGTCTAAATATATAATTTATGAATGCGTAACTAAACCAATAACTAAAAATGAACTCTAACCTAATTTCTATATGTTCATGAACTATAAGAATGTAGAAAAACAAATAATTTAAACATATTTAAAGAAGTGGACAAAAAAGCTAGTCCATGCTATTACTATTTGGGAGTTTCAAAGTTTAAGGAAAAAAGAAACCTCTAAAGTTGTTTCTCCATGGAAGTGTGCATTGTAATAATACTTAACTTTATAAGAACATTTAAATAATCTTAAAAACAAATTAGAACACATAGCTACTAAAACAATAGGTTGCATAAATAATATAAAAATTCATATATATATTGTAAATTTTATAATTGCAATTCTTGGGGGTTGCAAAAAAAAGAAGAGGCTATCATGTTGAGGGTAGGCTAATTGGGATGAGAGAGAAATAGGGTTAGAAATTTTGTAGAGAGAGAAATAGAGCAAAAGCCTAATATTGGACCCCATTTCCATGTGAACTTGTTTCCATCAAACAAAGTGTTGTGTTCACACTTCCAAAAATCACTGTCATTTCAATTGAATTCAATGCAATCCATTCTTCTTTTACTATTCACAATTTTCCATTTCCTTTCAACTACTCCAAACCCCTTGTTATACACTTTCTAATTATTAAAAAAAAAAAATGTTATTTTACCCAATATTAATTTTTAAAAAATAGTTAAATGTTGTTTGGATTACACCCATCTTTATGTAATCCAGTTGTTGTCTAATTAAAAACTACCATATGATAAGAAATATTGACTTTTTTAAAAAAGTTAAATTATTGTTTTATTGTCATGTGATAGATGGAGTTGTAGGTAGATGAGAATGGTCAAGGCTACACATAATCATTGGTCCTTAATATGCAAAATCTAGTCAAAGAAATTTCACTGGACCTTCACATTTCGGTAAATTTGTAATTTTGATAATAGAGAAACATAGAATGAAGACACTAGAATGAGGGGTGATCTGAGACAAGATGACTTTGAATGTGGTGACCTAGATGAGGTTACTTGCAAAAGAGAAAGAGTTGTGCACTGGTATAGTGCTTTCGACAAACACCTTAATACTTAAGTTAGTCCAGAGTATCAATGTAGTAAGCATTTTTGGAAGAGGAAGATGAATTTACTTTTTGTAAAGACATAATGAAGTATTTTATAACAAGGATAAACTTTTTTTTTTTTTTAATTGGATTCATGAAGGCAATATTGGTTCAACCTAAACGATAATGGACGACTTGCAAAGAGTTGTCTTGTGGAGGAATAGGCTCATCTCGGTCCCATACTGAGGACAAGGTGGGTCATTTATCTCTATTACCTCCGTCCACTAGTTTAGTTGAATTCCTGGTTGGCCTTTTAAGGTCAGGTCCTTATTTAGAATTTAGACTGCAGTGGACTCATCCTGCCTTAATTTTACCATTTGATGATAATTTCTTTTTCAAGACTTGTACTTAAATCCAAAATTACTCATAACAGATACTAATTTTTTCATCTACACATAAAACTAATATATTACATTATTTATGATTGGACAAAACTTAATGATATTTCATCTATTCCACGCGAACATTGTCATCTTCAACAATGTTCTATTATGATATTAATCATCAAATTCAAACCATATTACATATTTTGACCATTACAATTTTTTAGTTAACAATCATAGTGCAAGAGATTGAACTACAAATTTTGAAATGATAATGATATTATTCTCGATTTATTTATGTTTAAAATTAGTAGAATGAAGCAAAAGATATTTAGTCATCATATTCACTCGATTTTGAACTTCTTAAATGATTGATATCTCATTTACTAACCAATTATGCATACAATAATTCAATTTATACGAAACGACGCCTAGAATCCACAAAATTATTCTATCGTAATATTCTTCAATAATTTAAATCAATCATCGTAAAATAAAATTATGAATTTTGGAAATTTTTGTACGAAATAATTTGAAAATCAGTTGGGGAATATAAATTATAATCACACGTGGGGGGGGACGTCAGCAATATTTCCTGACGATAAAGACTCCCCGAATTGGGTTTCTCTACTGTTACGGTCACCCACAATGACGGTCCCACCATGACGGTTGGATTTTACCCTCTCTTAATAAATCAAGTTATGGCTGTGAATCACAGCCCTGGCTTTTTTAACCTTTTTACTTATTTTTTGGTCTGCCTCGGGTCTACCCCCCCCCCTCCCCAAAGTAGAAAAATAAATTGTACAAAAATTTTGTAATTAAAGTTGGATTATTTTGTCCTTTTTTTTTAATTTTTAAAATATATTGTTAAATGATCTAAAATTTCAAATTGTTAGGACTAGTTTGACTAGGTAACCTATATTCTTTTAAGAATTCAATATAAGAAATAAAATAAGTAAATTGCTAATTGTAAATATTATAGATTAGTAACCATATAAGAGAGGAGACATTAAAATTTAAATGATAATAAATATAATTATTCTTTTAAACCACACACTTTTGTAGATTATTCATAACAATTCAACTAAGAATATGCAAAACTTTAGTGTCAAGTTACTAATAACATTATTATTATTATTATTATTATTATTATTATTATTATTATTATTTACTAATTAAACAATTGGAGAATGATATTTAAACTATCAATTTCTAGAATGTTAATATATCTTGTATTCTCTATTTTTTTTAGCACAATAAAATAATTACATATGTGAAAATTAAATAATTAATACTTAAAATAGTAATAAGCATTTTATCTACTCAACTATATTCAAATTAACAGAAGAAAAAAAATTATTAAGGGTGTGTTTGAAATATCTTTTCAATTGTTTAATTTAAAAGACAAGTCATTTATTTAAAAAATTAAGTGATTGACAACCACTAAAAATAGATTTTTTAAATAAAAAAAAAACGAGTTCATAAAATAAGTTGGTTTAGGATAAACAAACCAATTTTAGAAAAATGTATTTTGAGTGTTTAATGGTTAATTTTTTCCTAATTTCTCTATTCCACTGTCTTCTGTTACAAACTCTGACGATGACCACTTGTGGTCAACTCCAACTATCGTCACAGTCCAATCCTGGCCACCACAACTAGCAACCAATCCCGACGATCACTATTCTAAATGGTTTGTTCATAAAAGTTTTTAGTCATCATTTAGGTAATTTGACATTAATAAAATTATTTGTCTAAAAAGAGTTACCATATCTTTATAAAAGTTTTTAGTGAAAATGAATTATTTTCAAAAACAATTTTTTTTCTTAGTCATTCTAAGAAAAAAAGCCTATATTTTGGTGGAGAGAGAAGGAAGAATCAAAGCAAAGGACACATTTTGTGTGTGTAGGTGCGTTGGCCCCCATCTCCTAGGACTCCACTTCTCCACAATGCTTCAATTCTCTATTATCACTAAATTATCATTCTTAAAAAATACTTTCATTTTCAAATTCATGTCCTAATCCATCCCTAACACTATTTGAAAATAAAATAATAAGCATACTATCTTTACATTTTATATAAGAGGCCGTACATTTAAAATCTCCCACTTTTAAACTAATGAAGTTATACCCTAAGTTTTAAGTTTTAGTTCCGTAACTCAAAAGACACATAGCTATTTTGAGTTCAAAGTTTACGAAACTAATAGAGTACGAAACACATTAGTTTAATAGTAAGGTGACATCTTACGATGATTTTAAAACCAACACTTATATTTTGGATGGAAAATAAAATAACATTTGACTTTTTATTATAGAGATATAATGAAAATTACATATTAATTTGAAATATTAGAGGGTGGTTTGATAAATAATATACCTGGGCCCACATAATAAAATGCTATAATCAATTTTGAATTTTTTTTTTTCTTTTTTAAGAAAACAAAGGGTCATGTCAAAGCTTAAATTTTGGAAACAGAAAAATTGAGGACACCCTAGTAAACATAAACAAGCTGGTGTAGGTGAAATAATAGAATCCAAGTGGAGAAATGATGAATGTGTATTGTAGTTCAATAATTACATTTATTGTCAAAAATGATCAAATAGTGGACTCAATTATGAAACAATTTTTTTAATTAATTTAAAATAGAAGCATCTAGCTAGGGTTACAGTTACTTGTAGGGCACTAGGGTTTTATTTCAAATCCAATCATAATTAAACACAATTTTTTATTCTTTAATTATTATTTAAATATTATGTTGAAAAACACTTTTACTCCATGTAATTTCATGGAAGCAACAATTTAGTTCATAAAGTAACGATTTAGTTCATGTACTTTCAATTTTATAACAATTTAATTTTTGAACTTTAGTCTATAATAATTTAGTTCTTGTATTTTTAATTTTATAGCAATTTAGTCCCAACGTAGAAAAAATTATTAAATTCATATGTCAATTTTCATTATGTTATGATGTAGACTATGAATTTTGTAAAAATATTGTGTCTTTAATTAATTTATCAGTTTATTTATATAAGAAATCTTATTAAATTTTAACATTACTTGCTATTATAGAGACTAAATTGTTACAGACTTTAAAGTGTAAAGACTAAATTGTTACATATTAAAACCTATGGACTAAATTGTTACAAAATTGAAAGTACAAGGACTAAATCGTTACCTTTATAAAAATTTAGAGACTAAAAGTGATTTTTAAATAAATATTACTTTGTTTTCTATACTTTTAGCTTTAGTTCATTTTGGTCTCTTTTCTTTCAAAATGTTCATTATAGTCTCTATACTTTCAACTTTAGTTTATTTTCGTTCTTATACTTTCAAAAGGTTCATTTTGGTCCTAGAATTTTCAAAAAGTGACTATTTTGATCTCTTAAAATTGAAACAAAAATGAAATGAAATGACTAAAGTAATCACTTTTTAAAAGTATAAGAACCAAATTGAACTAAAATTAAAAGTACAAAGACCAAACTAAACCTTTTGTAAGTATAAGAACCAAAATAAACTAAAGTTGAAAATACAGGGATTAAAATGAACATTTTGAAAGAACAAAGGCCAAAATGAACCAAAGTCTATAGTAACCAAAGTAATATTTAAACCTATTATTATTTTATTTATTTATTTTGTTTTATGATGTGTCCCATTTTAACCTAAGAAGCATGCATATATCAACTCCCTTCCCCCAAAAGGTCACAAACCCTAATGCTTGTTGACTCCTTCCTTCCCACTATATATAACACCTCATTTTCTTTTCTCACAATTTCTTTATTTTCTTTGTGGGTCACACATCACTATTGTAATATATATTTTTTCAATGCATTTCTTTTTTATAAGTATACATGGCAACGAGTGATCTTTGTTGATCTTATAGGGTAGAGAACAATATGTCGGTCCATGAAGTTTTCTTCCTTTTACAAAGTTTTTCTTAGATGGCCAATGAAAAATAATTCACACCAAAATAGAAATTAATTATTGTTTTTAAGACGTGATTATATGAACCACCAAGTGTTCAAAGTTATTATTTATATATTTTTTTAATAATTTAAATATAGGTTTATTGTTTTCAATTTTATCATTTTAGATTAAACAAGGGTGTTTTTGTCATTTTACTAATATCTATGATGTGGCCTACATCAGAATTTTAGGAGGCTATCTAAAACCTACCGATTAAGTTGTACCAGTTTTTTTTTTTTTTT
>QLSR01000225.1:2551395-2693731 GCA_031780015.1 Citrullus colocynthis
TTTTTTTTTTTTTTTTTTTTTTTTTTTTTTTTTTTTTTTTTTTTTTTTTTTTTTTTTTTTTTTTTTTTTTTTTTTTTTTTTTTTTTTTTTTTTTTTTTTGAGATTTTAGGTCTTTTGAATGAAATCCTCAGGTTGATGATAGAACTTTATCACTTATTTGCGATTCGTGAGAGAGGGTTGCATGTCAAGAATGTTTAGGTAGGTTTGATCGACTTGCTTCTAGAATTTTCGAACTTGGGGTGAAGAATTAGTTCTCCTCGTCTCTTGGTCTTCGGTCAATAGGTAATTCAAATCTAATCATTTTCTTCAAATTGACTCGAATTGATTTGAGAGGATTAAAAGAAGTATTCATAATTTATCAAATGGCTAGGATTTTGTTAAGATCAATAATTTTTAAACTAATAAAAATTAGCCACATCTGAATTAATATATAAAGTAAGAATTCATTTTTTTTATTACTTGTTAGTGTTTGTTTTTATTGTTTGTTTGGATTCAAGTTGTCTTCCCTTTATCCTATTATTATAAGTCAATTATAAGAGTTCTATAAAAAGAAAACTTAGGAAAACCCAAACCTAGATTTGGGATCCAACCAAACTTTATAATGAATTGAATCTATATTCTATTCCAACTCGTTCACTATTATAACTTTGTATGACATTAAATTATAGGGAGTCGTATTGTTTGATTATTGTAAATGTTATCAAATGTTATAGGTATGTTTAAGAGAAAAAAAAAAAAAAGAAAAAAACAACAACAACGTAATATCATCACATATGTGTGGTACTCATTCAAGATGTCTTGTCATCAACGGATATAAAAATATGTATTTAAAATTAATTAGAAATATCATCACATATGTGTGGTACTCATTCAAGATGTCTTGTCATCAACGGATATAAAAATATGTATTTAAAATTAATTAGAGAGGAATTTGCAATTACATTATCATACAACAATGCATTTTGAATTTATTCTAAAAATATTCTCACATCTACTTAAGTAAAGTTAGAATGGAAATTTATCATATTTAATAATATATGTAGAATCTTTATTCGATTGTTATCGCTATATCAACATTTATCTCCACAGCCTAATTTAAATATATATATATATACACACACACAAGGGTGATCCACATCATTTTCTAATATAGGAAAAATAAAATAAATAATATGACTTTAAACTTGTCAACCCAGAGTATAATTTTTTTAATTTCATAAAATTTGACCCTAAATTTAAATAAATGTTGCACTTTCTACCCTTATTTCCTTTTATGGTAATTCGACCACTAATTAAAAATTTAAAAAAAAAGTATAAAAGCCTTCCTATAATCATTAATTTTAATAAAATAATTTTCCATAAAAATAATTTTGACGATAGCAAAACACGAACCATCGAATTTTTTTCAAAAAAATCATAAATTTAAGGGTTGTTTCAATTATAAAAAAATGAACTAAAACATTTATAAATATAGCAAAATTTCAATGTCTATCTGCAACAGACTGTGATAGAACATGATAAACTATGATATTTTATTATTATTTATAAATACTTTTAGTAGTTTTGTCATTTAAAATAATTTTCCTAAAATTAATTTAAAAGACCCTAATTTTTTTTTCTAAAGTTTTAAAATTTTCATATATGTTAACATGTGTTTGGAGAGATAATTTATCATAAAGTTAAAATTGGTACATCTTTCAAAGTTGGCTAAGATTTTAGTATGTATATAGGTTTGAAGTGCAATTTGATAAAATAAAAAGCGCTTAAGAAAAAAATTGATACAACCTGACAAAATTTATGATCATGAATTTTTTTCTCTTACAAATAATATAATATTTCTAGGATATTGATAACTATGAAAAATCCAATGATGTTATATTGTGATTTGATGCAAACACATGGAAAGTTGATTAGGGAGATACTAAGAGTTGAACATGCAAACCCACTAAATAATAACACATTGTGGTCCTTTTGAATTACCTCAAAAAAAAAAAAAAAAAAAGTTGTCCTTTGAGTATGGTGTGTTGTATAATAAACTAATAAAGAGAAAATTATAATAAATTTGGTGGATAATTGT
The DNA here is from genome assembly GCA_031780015.1 of Citrullus colocynthis. Taxonomy (NCBI): domain Eukaryota; kingdom Viridiplantae; phylum Streptophyta; class Magnoliopsida; order Cucurbitales; family Cucurbitaceae; genus Citrullus; species Citrullus colocynthis. The sequence goes on from QLSR01000225.1 coordinate 2,553,473, forward strand.
AAATTAAGTAGTTAGGCAAAAAGACACTTAAGAGAATGGTGGGCGCATTAATTGCATAAATTTCAAGTTCGAGGAAGGAAGGTGATGGATCGTGGGTGCACTAATCACTCTTATTATTATTATTGTTGTTGTTTATTTCAATCACCATGTTTATATGATTTGATTATATATTAATTATCCAAATACATTTACGTTTTTATTCACTATGTCAATGCATTATATACAAAGATTGTATTTCAATTATACCTTGTTTAGTGGATAAAGTATTAATTTACTATTTAAATGTAATGGTTCAATTCTTCATCGTTCGGTAGTTGAATGTTGAATTTAGAAAAGAGAATGAAAAAAAAAATTAGACTCTTACTAAATTATAGTTTTAGTCCTTTTTCTTTTCGCAATTTTTCCATTATTATCTACATTATTTGATTAGATGAAAGTATAGATTCAAATCTAACTTCTTTGTTGTAAGGAAGGTTACTAATATTTAAATTACTTAGTTTTTTTTTTTAAATAAAATAAAATTTGTCAATCAAGGAAGAAGAGTGTCGTAAGGGTTACAATTTGTAAATAACACTTGAAGCTAAAACAAGATAACTAGGTAGAAAAATACTCAGCCAAATGTTAAAGCGTTGTTTGAGAGGTTGTAATATAATTAGGATTACTGGGAATTAAATGAGTGTTGGAATGAGTGAGGAACCAAGGGCGGGATGAAAAAGGAATCGTAAAGTGTGAACATAGTGGGAAGAGTGTTTAGTTGAAAACTATATTGACCGAATGAGTTTGGAATTACAAATCAAACCCAATATGCTCAATTCAAACGTGAGTTTTAGATTACCTTACATTAAGAGATTTAAAGAGTCATATCGACACAAGATTATTACGTTCTCACTCCTCTTGATATAGAAAAAGATCATTGAATCAAATTCAACATCCAACACTCAAGCTCAATCTCATTTCAAACTAAAAACTAATCACATTTGAAGATTTGAATCATCCGGGAAAGAATCATCCTCCACAATAGTCGATTGAAGCCATAATTTAGACTAAAACAACAAAATAATACTTAATTAAGTCTCCATATACTCAATCATTTTCGATTTAAATAACATATTAAAATTTCGAACCAAAGTTGATGTTTATGTCTTTTAGTAATAAAAGTTACATATCACTCAAAATAAAAATGTCATATATATTTTAGATCAGTCCAACCATAGTCACAGTCATCAACAACTTGCTACATATGTAAACTTTTAGAATCCCTTATCAGCAAAAGTGATTCGATACAAGCATCGCACATTTAAATTTATAAAATTAGTATTGACCAAATTTTAGTTTAACTTCTTGAACTCGAGATTCGTGGACATGATCGAACAACGAAGGGGAGATTTGAATAAGTTTTTGAGAATGTTGGGAAAGTAGTAGATGTACAAATCAAAAACTTTATGTTAGAGTGAAAATTTTTGAAATGATGGGAAATGCAAACTCAAAGGCAACATCCAAGCAGGCATATGATTTAATTTATGTATGGAATGTTGATTACTATTGATCTTGATAAGGTTCCGCTCGCACCATAATACTGTAGACATGGAATTATACAATCATTTTTCTCGTTAGCCAATGAATGGTTGAAACGTGGCAGCGCGTGGTCCATTTGTGATTGAGCCTAGCAGATAAATTAGTGTGGCCGACAAGTCGACAACTCGATTGTGTGGTCGACAAGGACCTACTCCTGTCGCCCGTCCACGTGTCCTCCATCTATCGTTTGATCTTGCCTTTGACCGTACGGTCCTCTACTCTCCAGCTAGCCCTCCCCACTTCCCCATTTTGCCCCTCCCAAAACCTTCTATTTGCAAACAGTGTAACCTACAATTCCATACTATTGGATGTACGGAAAAATAATATATATATAACTTCTCTCAATTTTTGTAGAGGAGGAAGAGAATTTCATGTCAATTACTATTGAGTTAGGTTTATTTTAGTGTTTATATTATTATTTTTTTTTCAATTTCATTTGTTTATTTTAGTTTCGATGTTTATAACTATTATAAAGTGTACTTTTCGGACTTTCAAAATATAAATTTAGGATTTGTTTGGTAGGCAACTTAGATTATGTTTTATGTTTTTAGATTCACTGAATTCAACGAATATGTGTTTGGTTGACAGTTTGGATTCTATTTTTAAAAAATTTATTTTCCCCTAGTATTTAGTGAGTAACTAAATATATCTTCAAACACCTTTTGAAAAATTGTTTACATTGGAATTTAATTTCTAAATTTGTTACCGAACACATGTTTGAAAACATGAAATACAACTTTGTTTTTTAAATACTTTGTTTTCAACATTCTGTTTTTAGATTGCCTACCAAACATGACCTTAGTGAATGAAGTGATTAGAAAAAATGGGAAACATATGAAAATAATGAAGGGTAAATGGTCATTTTTAAAATTACAATAACGAATATTAGCCAAATTTCAATAGTTATACTTACCAAAAACTTAATAAAACACCTTTGAATTTGTTGGGCAATGAGTCAAACACCTCCAAATCACGAATCTAACATCCAAAACATTATGGGTAAAATTAAATTCAATCCATACCAAAATTCAATGAGTATTCTTGATCTCTAACAAAAAAATTCACAAAGACCACAACAAAAAAATATGGTGATGATGGTGTTGAGTGCCTGCGGTAGTCACTAATGGTAGAGAGATATATCAGAAAGAGAGGAAGAGATATCAATATTAGATAGAGACAGTGAATGCGAGGGAGACTGGTGGACTAAAACGAACATTTTGAAAGCACCTGAATTAAAATAATAGATAAAAGTTGAAACTATAGATACATAAATGATTAAAAATTGTAAGTATATAAATGGAAACAATAGTATTCAAACCTAAAATGTAAAAGTATTATTTTGAATCTATATTGAATTGTTATTAGAAGACAACCACTTTAAAACGACATTTGATAGCAAATTTTACCTTGAGTGATTTTAGCTTTCTAATTACAATTCATTTACAAGAGGAAAAGTTTCAATTCGTCTTTTATGGATTAACAATTCAATTACATGAATAAAGAATCCAGCTCTCTATTTTTAACCTATATATATTCAAATTTACTTTAAGGAAGAATCATAATTAAAAAAAAAAAAAAAAAAAGAAAAAAAAGGCATAATTAACACACTATTTAAGCGCCCTATTTCACCACTATTATAAACCTAGATTTCCATACCTTTTAAATTGGTAGGCTTACTAAACTAAGGCTTTTGATGCCAAATCGAAATAGCATAGGAATGTAATTTTACTCCAAACCCCATGAAGGGGTCAGGCTTGTACAGCTTGCGTAGGGAGGGTAAAAAGGTAAATTGGAATGAGGGATATATTAGTAAATTGATATTTACTAGAAAAATATTAGACATTTGACGCTGTGCAGGGGATATTTGTCAGTGTTTAGAAGCTGAGATTCAGAGACTCCCTCCGTTATATCACACACTTCCCCAAATTTCTTTATCATCATAAGCCCATCGAACACTCCCAAGAAAAAAAAAAAAAAAAAAAAAGGAATTATAAAAAAGAAGAAGAAAATCCTTCTCGGTTTTCCTTTCCCCCCAAATGTGACTGAGATTTTCCGGAAATTTCGTTTTCTATCTGTTTTGGCTCTGGAAATGCAAGACATACACTCGATCGCCGGAGGAAGTCGCTTGTTCGGCGGCGGTGGCGGCGGAGACCGTCGTCTACGGCCACACCTCCACCACCATCAAAACCACCAAGCCTTGAAGTGTCCGAGGTGTGATTCTCTCAATACGAAGTTTTGTTATTATAATAATTATAATCTCTCTCAGCCCCGTCACTTCTGCAAGAGCTGCCGTCGTTACTGGACGAAAGGCGGTGTTCTCCGCAACGTCCCCGTCGGTGGTGGCTGCCGTAAAACCAAGCGCTCTTCCTCCTCTAAGTCTAAGGTCAACTCAGACGCAGCGGCGACTCCTCCTCCACCTCCTTCCCTCCGTGAACGCAAATCCACTTCTCATTCCAGTAGCGAGAGTTCCAGTTTAACCGCCACAACTACTACCGCTGCTGCCGCAGCGGCGGCAGCGACTGAGGCCGTGTCGGCTCCGTCGTCTAATTCGGCCTCGACTTTATTGAACGTACAGGATACGAAATTGTTCCCTGGTTCGACTACAAATACAAACCCTAGTTTCGAAGGTACGGCGGCGGCGGCGGTTTCGGACTGCGGAATTTTCTCGGAAATCGGTAGCTTCACGAGCTTGATCACATCGTCTAACGAGACATTGGCGTTTGGATTCGGTAACATGACGGACGTGACGGCGTTTACAATGAATAATCATCAGGCGTTGGCGAATCAATGGCCGCCGCCGCAGAGAATGGTGAACGTTAACGATGAACTGAAGATGCAGGAGATCACAGACGGCGGAGGAGGAGGGTTCATGGATCAGACGGTTCAGGTGTATCCATCAGGGCTTCAGAATAACAGATCAAACAACATTGGATTTGGTCCGTTGGATTGGCAATCAAACGGAGATCACCAAGTTCTGTTTGATCTCCCCAACGCCGTGGATCAAGCATACTGGAGTCAAAATCAATGGAGCGATCAAGACCAGCCTAATCTGTACCTTCCGTAAATCACTGGAGATCACAGTCAGGACTTTCTTAGCCCCACCACCTCCCTTTTTTTTTTTTTTTAATTTAAATTTTAAATTTTTCCTAATTTTAGTATAAAATTAAAGAAGTATCTCTCAATGGAAAAAAAAAATCAAAACTAAATTTCGAAATAGAAAAACGAGAGAGAGAGAGAGAGAGAGAGAGAGATTTTATAAAAAGAATGGAAAAAATTATGAAAATGTGACTCTGCTCTGCAGCTTCTTCTTCTTCTTTCTTCTGTATGTAAATTCCTCTATAGTATATTAAATTTGTTTTTCGTTTATGATGGAATTTTAGTGTTTTTTTTTAAAAAAAACTATGGAAATTCAAATGCTTTGTAGTTGTTATTATTAATTTTAAAAAATTAAGAGTAATTAATTAAGTTAAGTTAAGGAGACGGGTGACGTACGAAGTCGGTTGAAGGGGAAGGTGGGGCCCAGGGTCAGCATGCGATATTATGAGTCCACGTAAGGTGGGGCCCAGAGAGGGGAGGGGCCACGTGGGTTTAGGTGATAGGTGACGGGTGAGAGGAGGTCGGTTTGTCCTGTCTTTCAGACTTGGGGGGTAGGGATATGGTAGTGAGGATTTATGGGGATTTGGTGAGGATGAGGATGACGTGGAAGATATTGGGTGACATGGGGGCCACGTATCCGCTTTACAAAGGACGAGAATATGGAGGTTTTGGTCTGGGGCTTGTGTGAGTGGGCCGAGTCAGTCTTTTCGATTCTTCGTTACTTGAAACAGTTTTACCGTGCACTTACTGTGAGTGAGACTTGTGGTAATTAATACACCTCACTTTCTTTTTAATTACATTAATGTCTCCAATTCTTACATTGTTGTTTATATTTAACTCCTCATATTTTATTTATTTATGTAATTTTTTAGACGGAATTCAAACTGTTTTCACCTCTCGGCAACAATGAGTTTTTTATTATCATTCTTGCAATCGTTAAATTATATTTTAACTTTTGTATGATGTATGATATTTGGAAAAAATACCTTCGGGCTCCAACCCAATCAGATTTGGGAATCTTCGGTTTCACCGAAGATGGGGTCAAATCGAAGACAATTTTCGAGCACCTGTCCGGGGACGAGAAGGTATCTCCGCCCCGACCATGAATAATCAATACCTACTCGTTTATATATAAAATTATATATATATTATTGACTCTCTCGTTGGCTCGCTCTCGCTAACTGGGTTTTATCACTGATAGTGATACTCCAATTTTCACTCTCGTTTTAGCTAACTGAGTCTTAACTTATGAATTTTTTTTTTCTTTTCTGTAGAATAGTCTCTCAACATCAACTTATTTAGTTATTAGTAATAATTTCATCATAGTTTTGCTCTTACCCTCCCTTGTAGTCTCGCTCTCGCCCTCTCTCGTTGTCTCGGTCTTGCTATCTCTCATTCTATCTTGGGGAATGGGTCTCCGTGGGGACCCGTTTCCCCGATAGGGAACCCCCACCCTCGTCCCCGCCATGGGGGCAGGTATGAGGGTAAATTCCCCCCATGGGGCCGGGGACGGGGAACTCCCACCCGCCCCACCCCGCCCTAGCCTCGTTGCCAACCCTAGATATTCACTTGAATATGTACAGGTGATGATTTGTTTAATCTTTGGGTCAAATAAATGTATCATAATTAGTAGAACTTGTGAAGGTTCAAATTGTGACCTCTTAGTCGAGGGTGCACACATTGTAAATGTATTATAACTGGTTGAATATGTAGGGTAGAAGACTCAAGTTGTGATCTCTTGGTCGAAATGAACTATGTTAATTGAACTATACTTGGATTAACAAGTTTGAATCCTAATTTAAGCAAGGTGATGGAATAAAATAGTTTTATGTGAAGGTTGGAGCCACAATTATATGCATGGGAAGTAGTTGCTCTAATTTTGTTAAATGAGCATTACCGAGCGGTAATTTATATGAACTACCTCTCACGAATTCTCTAATAAATCAATGACTAAGAAGTGATAAATAACAATAATTTTTTTTTTAGCTAAACATTACATGCATGTAGTTTAAATAGTCAAATAGCATTGCTCAACAAGGTAAAATATTATCAAATTCACTAAAACATCATACATTTGAATCCAAAATAGTATCTTCTAAAGGTTGAAGGTAAGTATGAGTCTCATAATTTTGAAAATTTGTGTTTTATTATAAAAAATTAAAAAAAAATAGGAAAAGATATTATAGAAATGTAACCAATTGAAAGAGGAAACTTCATGCAGGTGGTGTTAGTGGTACAGATGGAAGATGTGTTCAGTACTGCCCACACACAGAATTTCCTTTCTTCTTTCCTATTGTTATTTCTTATACCTCTCCCAATGATCGACATATTTAAACATTCAACACTCAAAATAATTGAAAAAGAAAAATCCCCAGAAAAAGAAAAGAATCCCCTTTGAATTTCGAACATAATGGGAAGAAGAAGAAAAAGAAAAAGTAATTAAAATTGAAAAAGATGGGTCCTTGAGCTGTGAATTGAAGCATCACAGCTCACATGTAAGCTTTGCATTTATTTGATAATGAAAAGTTTGATAAGCCTTGCCTTTCTTCTTCTGCCCCCAAAGGCCCATCTGTCACTTCCTCTTTGATTAACATTGCTAACCAAAACCCCCCCCCTTTTGTCTCAGCTAACTCAAATATCACATGCCTTTTGTGGTCCTAGCATCTCATTTTAGTTTCAATCTCTTCTCTCTCCCGTATCAAAGGACGGTCGACAAATTTCGAGCCATTTTCGAAATGGGAGCTTGTTGACATAGCAAAATGAGTTAAAACTGTATTGAGTAAAATGTTAATATTTGAAAAACTCTTACTTCCATCTCTGTGGTTGGTTGCTTGTGGGGGATAGAGATTGGATTGCAAAGTACTCTGCTACAATGGTCCTGAGATGGAGAATTGGCATGCATGATCAAGTGAGACGTGACTTGTGAAAGGTCATTGTCAATGTCTCCCCCCATCTTGCTTCTAAAAGGCCTCACACAAGAATTGAACATTCAAGATTCCAACCACGATCAAGCCTTCGATTGGGACTTGGCACATGGTGGTGGCTTATGGTGGTCCTTACGGTCACCTGCCCCCCGCCTGCTCGACGACGCTTCTGACCACTGCAAAACTCATGCCACCTGCATTGTTTAGACTTAATCAAAACATGGTGGCAATGGTGGGGGGATGTAATAGTAGACATGGATGGTGTGAGCTAATGTTGAAAAGGGAAATATTTGGGAGATATTTTAGAATTTAGTTCTTTCCTTTTATATGTTTCCAATATCTTTTCCTTGTTTAAGTTTTTTTCTCTCTATTTATTCTTTCCCCTTGTAATGCTTTGATTATATCAAAAAATAAATAAAAAAGAGAAAGTTCTATCATGGTTTTTTCTCCCTGTTCTAGGGTTTTCCACGTACGCCTTTGTGTTATTTTTCTTCTCTCTTTCAATATGGTATCAGAGAGTGGTGAGGAAACTCTAGAAACCTTAGCCATCACTGACGAAAATAACCCTAAGCAAGATCAACCGCCGCTGCTGCCACCACCGAGTTCGCCGTCCAAGCCGCTGTCCACCAGTATCTCTAGTCGCTCAACCCAAACGCCGCCGCCGCTTTTTTCCAGAGTCTACTGCCGCAGTCGGAAAACCCTAGTGTCGCGCCTCCTCAGATCCATCCGCCGCCGACTGAGAACTATAGATCTGCTACTCAGATCTACCAACAAGTCGCCGGCCATCCCGATCTGTGTTTCCTGTCGTTCGTCTCCGCTGCACAGCCGCACTTCTTGGAGGTAAGTTCCGCGTCTAACCCCGATCGACACTTCCCTCTATCCGGTGCTGTTACACAACCACAGTTTGTGGAGGTAGAAAGTTCTTTTGGGTTTCATGGGCAGTCGAGATTCGAACACCCTCAGACCACTGCTGCCGGCGCCGTTATTCCTCCGACCACCGCGGCTACCACCAGATCTGGTGATTTTTCTCAGCTCCGACCGCTGTTGCCGGATCTAGTGGTTTCTCTTCAACACTTTCTCTTCAACAACAACTCGTCGATCTTCAAACAAATTTTCAGCAACAAATCGCTGCTCTTGGGGCCACACTGAGTGCTTTTACCCATATAGGTCAAAGTGCAGTAAATTCAAGTATCGCGCCAGATTTACCGTTGTATCCAGTGCATCCACACCGACACCTTATTTGTCTGGTTCAATAGGTAACTCCACTGGCCTGACTATTGGTGAAAAATTGAATGACCAAAATTACTTCTCCTGGTCTCAGTCAGTAAAAATGATTCTTGAAGGGCGTCACAAATTCGGGTATTTAACTGGCGAGATACCGAAACCTAGACCAGGAGACCCGCAAGAGCGCATTTGGAAAGAAGAGGACTCCCTACTCCGGTCACTTTTAATTCACAGTATGGACCCTCAAATTGGAAAACCCTTACTGTATGCTGCCACAACTCGAGATATTTGGGATGCCGTTCAAAAATTATACCCCAAAAGACAGAACGCCTCTCGACTCTACACACTGCGGAAACAAATCCACGAATGTAAACAAGGTACTATGGATGTCACGTCATACTTTAACAAATTGTCTCTGATCTGGCAGGAAATAGATTTGTGTCGAGAACTTGTTTGGGATTGTCTGTGTGGGGGAGTTCAATACTACAAACTTGAGGAAGCCGACCGAGTATATGATTTCTTAGCCGGTTTAAACTCCAAATTCGATGTCGTGCGAAGTCTCGATGCTATGCGAAGTCGAATATTGAGACAGAAACCAACACCGACCTTGATGGAAGTTTGTTCAGAAGTTAGGCTTGAGGAAGATAGAACAAGTGCTATGAATACTGTGGGTACCTCCATTACTGACTCAATTGCGTTCAGTGCAAAAATAGCTAGTACAACTGGAGACAAGCAGAACAGGAAACCTCCTCCAGTTTGTGAACACTGTAAGAAACCATGGCACACGAAAGATCAGTGTTGGAAGCTACATGGTCGACCTCCGAATGGAGGTACAGACCATTTGACTGGAACTTTTGACAATTTCCTCTCTTATCATCCATGTGCTGGTAATGAAAAAATTCGAATTGCTGACGGGACACTTGTCCCTGTTGCTGACAAGGGTCACATTTCTCCTTTCGATGGTTTAATATTACAGAATGTTCTGCATGTCCCTAAAATCTTGTATAATCTACTGTTTGTGAGTAAGATAACCAGAGATTTAAATTGTCGTGTAGCTTTCTCACCTGATGATGTTCTTTTTCAGTACTTGAGCTCGGGGAAGACGATTGGCACTGCCCAGCACAATAGCGACTCTATTTCCTTAATGGTGATACTTCCTCTAGGCACAGTTCTAGGGCTAGTCTGCTATCTTCCTATTTTTCAACTTCTGAAACTCACTGTATGTTATGGCACTTTCGTCTTGGCCATCCCAATTTCCAATATATGAAATATTTATTTCCCCATTTATTTAATAAAGTTGACATCTCCTCTTTATCTTGCGATGTGTGTATTCGTGCAAAACAACACAGAGTCTCTTTTCCGTCTCAACCTTCTTTCACTCTTATTAACAGTGATGTTTGGGGCCCCTCGAGGATTACCACCTCTTCGGCTAAGCGTTGGTTTATTACCTTCATTGATGACCACACTCGTCTTACTTGGGTCTTCCTTTTAACAGATAAGTCTGAAGTCTCATCCATTTTCCCACAGTTTTACACCACTATTGAAACTCAGTTTAATGCCAAGATTGTCATTCTTCAGAGTGACAATGGTCGTGAATTCCTCACTAATACCCTTCGCGAGTTCTTATCCACTAAAGGTATCGTTCACCAGAGTTCTTGTGCCTATACGCCCCAACAAAATGGAGTGGCTGAAAGAAAAAACCGTCATCTCCTTGAAGTTGCTCGGTTTCTCATGCTTTCAGCCTCCTTTCCATCTTACCTATGGGGAGATGTAGTATTGACTGCAGCTCATCTTATAAATTGGATGCCTTCTCGCGTTCTCCACTTCCAAACCCCTCTTGACTACCTCAAATTGTCTTATCCTACCACTCGCCTTATACCTGATGTTCCTCTCTGAGTGTTTGGGTGTACAGCATTTGTCCACAGCTTCGATCCAAACCAAACTAAGTTCTCCCCTGGGGCCCAGAAATGTGTCTTGGTTGGATATCCCCTCCACCAGCGTGGTTTTAAGTGTTTCCATCCCACTTCTCGAAAATACTTCATTTCTATGGATATCACCTTCCTAGAAGATCAACCTTTCTTTCCCGTTAGTCCTCTTCAGGGAGAGAGCAATAATGAAGAGACTAACTATCCAAATTCCCTTTCTGAACTTACCCTAACAACCCACGACACTGTCCTACCCACCAGACAAGTCCCATGAATAACGTACTACAGGAAGAATCTTAGAAAGGAAATAGCGGCTCCTACTGATATGCCGGCTCCGGTCCAATCATCCGAACCGACACAAGCCCAAGGTACCACTGATCCTGATAATAATACTATTTGCGCTGAAAATATTTGTTTTGAAAACGATATTGTTGACCTGACAAAACTTCCAGTAGAAGATGGTAAAGATGATATGGCAGAAAATAACCAGGTTGCTGAGAGTGATGTAGTGTCAACAACAGTTGAGGAGAATGAAAAAGGGATAAAACCTCAAAACCCTACAACTGGAGAAGAGCTCGACAAGCCAGGAGAGGGTGATACCAATCTAGACCTGCCCATTGCTTTAAGAAAGGGCACAAGATCTTGCACCAAGTATCCTATGTATAGCTTCCTCTTCTATAATAATTTGTCTTCTAAGTTCAGAGCATTTACTGATAGTCTTGATACTGTAACCATACCGAAAAACATATATTCTGCTATGGAAATCCCTGAATGGAAGGCTGCTGTAATGGAAGAAACGAGAGCTCTTGAGAAAAATCATACTTGGGAACGGGTTGCTCTTTCGAAAGGGCATAAACTAGTTGGATGTAAATGGGTATTCACAACAAAGAATAAATCTGACGGAACTCTTGACAGATATAAAGCCAGGCTTGTAGCAAAAGGGTTCACTCAGAATTTTGGGGTAGACTATTCTGAGACTTTTTCTCCTCTCGCAAAGTTGAACACAATCAGAGTCCTTCTGTCAGTTGCAGTAAACAGAGATTGGCCTCTTTATCAGCTAGATGTGAAAAACGCCTTTTTAAATGGTGATCTAGAAGAAGTATATATGAGCCCCCCTCCTGGCTTTGAAGACCAATTTGATCGATGTGTGTGCAAACTTAGAAAGACCTTGTATGGATTAAAACAGTCACCAAGAGCATGGTTTGAGAGATTCACTACTTTTGTTAAGTCCCAAGGCTTCACTCAAGGACACTCTGACCATACCTTATTTACAAAAAGGTCTGTCTCGAGTAAGATTGCCGTTCTGATTGTATACGTTGATGACATCGTCTTATCTGGAGATGATACTGCTGAAATCAACAAGTTAAAACAGAAAATGGCAGATGAATTTGAAATCAAAGACCTAGGAAATCTGAAGTATATTCTTGGGATGGAAGTGGCAAGATCAAAAGAAGGAATCTCAGTTTCTCAACGGAAATACACTCTTGATTTACTGAAAGAAACAGGTATGACCGAATGCAGGCCCGCTAACACTCCGATCGAGTCTAATGCCAAATTGGGAGGGTCTATTACCAAAGTTCCCGTTAATAAAGAGAAATATCAACGTCTAGTTGGGAGACTAATCTACCTAGCACACACTAGACCAGATATCTCCTATGCTGTTAGTGTTGTGAGTCAGTTTATGTAGGCTCCCTACAAAGAACACATGGAAGCTGTAAACAGGATTTTGAGATATTTGAAAAGCACACCAGGAAAAGGATTGATGTTTAGAAAATCCAACAGAAAATACATCGAAGCCTATATAGACTCTGACTGGGCAGGATCAGTAATTGACAGAAAATCTACATCTGGGTATTGCACCTTTGTTTGGGGTAATCTTGTAACTTGGAGAAGTAAGAAGCAAAGTGTGGTCGCTAAAAGCAGTGTTGAAGCAGAATACAGAGCTATGAGTCATGGAATCTGTGAAGAAATCTGGTTGAAGAAAGTTCTATCTGATCTTTACCAAAGCAGTGAACTACCTATGAAACTCTACTGTGACAATAAGGCTGCTATTAGTATTGCAAACAATTCAGTTCAGCATGATAGAACAAAACATGTTGAGATCGATAGGCACTTTATAAAGGAGAAACTGGAAAACGGAAGCATTTGCATTCCTTATATTCCTTCCAGCCAACAAGTTGCAGATGTTCTTACCAAGGGGTTGCTTAAGCAGAGCTTTGATGCATGTGTAAGCAAGATGGGTCTAATTGACATTTACATTCCATCTTGAGGGGGAGTGTTGAAAAAGGAAAATATTTGGGAGATATTTTAGAATTTAGTTCTTTCCTTTTATATGTTTCCAATATCTTTTCCTTGTTTAAGTTTTTTATCTCTATTTATTCTTTCCCCTTGTAATGTTTTGATTGTATCAAAAAATAAATAAAAAAGAGAAAGTTCTATCGTGGTTTTTTCTCCCTGTTCTAGGGTTTTCTACGTACACCTTTGTGTTATTTTTCTTCTCTCTTTCAATAGCTAACAATGAAAAGAAAGTATTAACTAATCAGACAGATTTGGCACTTACTTTCCCGAGCTAATGGTTTCTTTTTTTTCTTTTTCTTTGTGTGTGTGTGGCCAACAGTGGTTTCCACTGCATATCATATGGTCCAATGGAGCATCATTAGATACTCAGTTTCAACACTCTTAATACACTAAAAGTGGGCACCATTGAGTTGAAGTCTCCCAAGTCGGATTGGATTGGACTGAGCTATCTATCAACTCAACCATTTGTCCCAGTAGAGCTCTAGAAACTTCCAGCAATCTGATTATAGTTGAGGAGCAGATCTTATCTTGCTATTACCATGATCTCTTCTTCTTGACCTGATTTCAACCATATCATTATTTTCTGTGCAAAAGTCAGAAGCCATTGAGATGACAAATTTGAGCAATGAGGGATTAAGAATGTGGGAGAAAGTTTCATAAGTAACTGTAGCTTACTTGGGAATATCTAAAGATTAAGTGTAGTAGGACCACTTTCTTTGAGTTTATCCATAGGATAAGCATCGTATTTCGACCTATGAGTTTAATGTTTTCAATTTACTCCTTAACGATCTCTTCATGAGTGGGCTCCATACTACCAACGATAATAAGAGGTCTAACATGCAGGTTATTAATATGAAACGAGAGAAGATTTAAATTTGGTAGGTACTACTTTATTACAATGCTAACTTGCTAATAGGGAGGAAATTTCTAGTATTATGAAAAAAAATTGCCATACTTCCAATTTACCACATCAGTGATATTTAAGGAATGGTATGAGGTCCATCAAATAAAATTATATATCATTTAATGATGTGTTGAATTTTAAATGGAATGAATTATGTATGAAAGATTTCAAAGTATTTAGATTATTAGAAGTTAGAAATTTGACCATCTTGATTCAATTCTTTAATTATTGAGCTGGGCCTATCCTCCCAGTGGAGTTTTCCTTCTCAACTTCTGAGTCAAGTGGTTTATTAGTAGGTTTTAAAAATTCCCAAATGCCTTATTTTCTTGATTGGTATTTACAGTCTAAGCTAATATCTGAGGCTAAACTGAGACCAAATGCAAATAATGTAATTTTGATGCTACAAACTATAAACTTTTGGGGTCAGTGCAGTTCTACATATCTTATACAAAATGATAAATGAATCTGAGTGAAAACAATCAAGAGCACTGACAGGTTGGGCAAGAAGATGCTCAGAAATTACAGCAGGGAAAACATAGGCTCCACAGTTGCCGCCTTCGCGTTTGCAATGGATCAGCTTTCACCATTCTTTCTGGACTTCCATTCCATTCTGTTGGTAAACTGCGAATTCAAGAACAAGCCAAGACCATAAGCTATACGTTCCAATTTCAATCAATTAGGTAGAATGAGGTAACGTTAAGAGAAGCAGAGTACATTGGAAAAGCAAAAGAATGTGAGCTGCTGGCGCTGTTATTCGACCTAAGTGATGAGCTGCTGAAATAAGACGACAATGAGGGGCTTCCCAGTGAGTTCAAAGTAGGATCAGCTGCAGAGGAACCATCTTCCCTCTGATAAACAAAGCCACAATGGCTACAGTATAATCCCGTTTCATTTTCTGGTGTATAGTCCTCAGCCATGGATGTGCTTCCACAGTCTCCGCAATGACCACAACCTTGTGTCCAGTTGCTGCTACCACTCTCTATTGTGCTTTGTGATAAACTGGGGTTGCGAAAAATGCTGCCTTGTTCAAGTATCTTAATCAATGATATTGCAATAGAGTTTGTAGAAGATGCTGCTGCCTTTTTACCAGTAACCTACAAAGTTTGCAGACAAGCAAATCGAGTCTTCAAGTTAAAAAGCATATGAAGAAGTATGCTAAGCTAAGTTTATTCTCACCTTTCTATCAAGAAATAATTTAGGCACAGATTTCTTAGTGGGAACGTCAGAAGGGATTTCGTCTATTGCATCAGAATGAACCTTTTGTTTCTCATTAACTTTGTTAAAGAAGTCTTTCTCAAGGGTCTGTGTTGATTCAATACTTGAAATTGATGATTCCAAGTCCTCGGATTTTTCAGTTGATTCATCGTCGCTTTCTCCTGTATTATGTTTGACCGTACAGGGGACATGGCCATTTTCTGTGAAACAATTCTCCTTGAAGCACTTTTCACGTGAAGTTACTGCTTTGTCAATGCAAATGTCTTTCACAAATTCGTAGTTGGTTTCTTGAAGGAAAAAAACAAGCTCAGGCAACTCATCGTCCATTGAACTGTTCGAGGAATACCGACTCGTTCTATCTCCACTTGCTTCTGATTCACTAGGACCATCATCACTCTCTTCTATAACATAATTTCTTCTCTTAAATGACTCAATATCAACTTTCAATTTATTCTTCTCCATGCTTCGGCTTTTACGCATATTGTCTACAACCAAATCAGAAAATCTATTCTCTAATAATGAACAAATCACCAAATTTCCTAGTTGGTAACTGTAGTTTCTGCTAAGGTTGACCTTCCAATTCTAATGAAGCTGTCAATGAAAATTTGTTAAACACTTAAAAGGAGAGATTGCATACAAAGAAAAGGAATAATCAGACATCAATCATCTTATAGTTAATTGCATGACATGGAAAACAAACAACGGAGTTTTGGGAGAATCAGCTCCCCTGATTGAATGTCATAAGCAGCCTAGATTATCACCAAAATCAAAACTGCCATTTTCACAAGAAACAGCCCAGCTCTAAGTTTCTTCCCCTTAATTTTTTCTAAGTTCACTTTTCTCAGACAAAAAGAGCGAGAGAAAGCGACACTGAAATTACTATGGACATATAAACAATCATAAAGCTCAAGAAACCCACAGATCAATCCATCTCATCCCAACAATTCTTTCATCTGCATAAATAAAATAAACAAATGAGGATCACCTGTCTTTGGGACCAGATAAATCCCAGACAAGACCTTGGCAATGTCATAGCAGAAGCATATTCAAACACCTGGAGAGCATCAAGAACGTAAAGTCTAGAAGACAGTAAAAGATGAAATTACACAATCTCCATCTCCAAGAAGATTAAAAAGGGACAAAGTAAAAGTTGGCCTGCAAAATTATAGGGCAAAGTTGGCATGCAAAATTATAGGGCCTTATAAAGCAGATAAATAACTCAAACAAATAAATGGCAGGCAAGTAAATCACATTGAATGCTCATAAAAGTTTAAACGGTCTACATTGACCAAGCCTCTATTTGCTCCACAACCCTATATAGCAACAGTTAAAATTAGTGCAAACATTTCTTCTATAATTGAAATTTCCTGAATTCTAGAATAGGGACATAATGGTTTAGTAGATTGATTAAGAAAAATTTTTAAGATTAGCATGATAGAACTTTAAGATTAGTGCATTTGTGAGTAGTTTATTATTTACTTATAAATGCATAGTAATTGTTTCCACTTCAATCGAAAATATATATATATATATATATATATATATATAAAAAAAAAAAACTCAATTGAAGCCCTTATTCTTCCGTTCGTTCTTTTTATTTTGTTGTTCTTCGTACGTTACATCATAATTATGGTATGTTAATGACGCTCATAGAATGCACTTGCTAATTGGAAATATGAATGTACATGCCCAAGACAACGACGAACTATTCAGAACAAATACAATGAAACTCATCGGAAAATACGGAATCCTCAATCATCTTCAACCGGAGTAGTTGTAGAGATCGTGAATCAATGTAACGTTGTAGCCAATCACAGCATCCATTTCCCTGAAAGAGAATGTCCTGGCTAAGCAATACCCACGAACCAGCCGGAAAATCCCCGTCCCTCCGACGACTGGCATTTCCCGGACTTCGTTCATGATGGGATTCCGCCCAACGACGCTGAACGAGCTACCGTTGTACGGTCCGCCGGTCATCGCGAAGGTAAGCGTCATCAAAAGGCTGAACTCATTCTGCTGCGACGACATTGCATAAATCCCCTGAGCACGCCCTAGCAACGTCGAGTTCAACTCCGGCGTCAATGTGAGCGGGTTATCCATCATGAAAACAGACCCAAACATGGCGGCGATTGGATCCGAACCAGTGTAGTTCGTCCGCCGGCCGGCGACTTGAATCGCTGTGGCGTTCGGACCACTCACGATATCGTGCATGTAGAACTGGATCCGAGTCACATTAGGGTTTAACGCCTCGATTGAACGAACGGCTACGAGAATCGCCAAGGAAATCAACAATATCTTGGTGGAAGCGGCCATGGAAACCAATTGCAGATTGCATAGTTGGGTGAATAGAAGTTTATATAGCAAATCAGAGAGGCAGAAGAATTTTCAAACCAGTGGAGAACTAGATCAGTCCCTTGGCAATTACGTCGAGGAAATTTATGTCCGAATAGTCAATAAATTTGAAGAATGATAAGATACACGGAACAATCTGAACTGTTTGATTGAATCTTGGCCAAAAATCAGCGAAGTTGATGAAATTTCCGAGTCAAGAGATTGTTGAGGTGGGTTAGAAATTTGGAGCGTAAGAAGCTTGAAATTTGAAAATTTTGGATTGAGAATTACATTCAACGTAGAACTTAGAAGAAGGTGCGTTTTTCAGCTGCGACTACCTATCGTGGCGGGAGAAAATTAAATAGTGAAGTCTTATAGTCAGTTATATGGGAAATTATCTAAAATATTTATAATCACAGCACCATCCCTAAATAATATAATGAAATTTTGCTATATTTTTAAATATTTTAAATCTTTTTTTTATATTTGAAAAGAGCCCTAGTTATAATATATATATATATATTTGAACGAAAAGATTGTTTTCAAATAAGTAAAATGCGTTAAATTATTTAGGGCAAATTGCAAAAACCACCTCTGTATGATATTAATTGCAATTAGGCATTTAAAATTTCAATTTTAAAAATTAAACCCTCAAAATCATATAAATGTTGAAATTGAGTCAATTAAACCTTCAAACTTATATAATTATATAAACTGTAACATTTGTATAAGTTTAAAAGTTCAACCTTTATCATTTCTGGGTCCAATTTTTATAATTATTATAAGTTTAAGGGTCTAATTTTAACAATTATATAAATCTACAGGCTCCATTTTTACAATTGAAAGTTTGAGGATCTAGGATCTAATTGCAACTAGTAGTTGCAATTTGCCCAATCATTTACAAATATAACAAAATGTCACGATAAACAATGATAGACATGTATAGATGTTTATCAATGTTTATCACTGTCACTGATAGTATTTTATTGGTGTCTATTACTAATAGACAGTGACATTTTACTATATTTGAAAATGATTTCGACAGTTTTTTCATTTAAAACAATTAACCATATAAAAATGACTATTTTTAAATATAGTAAAACACAGATTTAATCACATTTTTTTTTCCAGTTTAACTCGACGTAATTAACACAATCTTCTTCCTTATGGGTTGGGAGATCGATTTTTCATTCTCACAATCGTTATACTAAATAAATAATAATTCTGTCCCATACACATTTCTAGCTTCAGGCTCGTTGACGAGGTTGAGTGGTGGTTGCCATTAAAGGTGAAGGAAGATATGGAAGGAGGACAGCAATAAATAAAACATGAAAGATAAATAAACAAATTATTTATATAAGATATGAAAGATGGTAAAGGTATCTTGCAAACATGTATCAACCTTCTTCTATTGATGTAGAGGTTTGAGTTCTCATATTCCACGTTCGGATAACATAAATATACTATTATTTTAGAGTTTAATAATTGGTAAGGAATATAAGACAAACTTAAAAAAAAAAAACTTTTTGAGATGATAATAATGAGTTATAAATTAAAAAAACTTTTTGAGATGATAATAATGAGTTATAAATTAAGGGTTTGTTTGGATTAACATTTTAAGCAGTTAAAAATATTTTGTTAAATACTTAGAAAATTAATTCCAAACGAATGTACCAAGGCTAAAAATGAGAGGACAGAGAAATAAAAACATATATGCGATTTGACTATAAATACAAAAGTATACTATGGTTATAAATGAGATTTTTTTTTTTTTTTTTTTTTTTTTTTTTTTTNATCTCTCGTGATTCTATGCACAAGAGGCGTGCCACTGGTGGCAAGAAGAAGGCTTGGAGGAAGAAGCGAAAGTAACTGCCTCTCTTTATATTTCGCTGATATTTTGAACAATCAGTTTTTATTTCCATTTCCTCACATTAACTGCTAATAGTTCCATGGAAAATTTGTATTTTCTTTCTTGCCTGATTTCAGTAAGAATCTGTAATTTGTAGGTTAGGCTGAAATTTTTTTTTTTTTTTTTTTTTTTTTGTTTACTAGGGTTAAAAAGTATACTGTGGTTGTAATTTTTTTCAATTAAAATCGATCTAAACTAATATATATTTCTTTTTCTCAAAATACAAATCAAAATGTTGAATCTTATATCAAATCAAACTAGTGGAATAGTTTGATTTATTTATTTATTTGTTTTGAGTTTTTTTGTTGCACTTGTTAGACATCACAATTTCCCAGTAAACTACTAGTCATCCAATTGGTATGTTTCAGTCAAAAGCCTTAATTCTAACGATAGGGCCGGCCGACTAAGGCCCAATTAATTGGGCTTTTCTTGGAGAAGCCCAATAACAATAAAATCCACGGCCCATGAGGTCCGAGTGTTTTTGACGCCGAATTGACGTTGCGGGAGAGCGAGTCGACCAATTTCCCCGCCAAATTCTCAACCATAACGGACTCCAGGGAGAAGCTTCAGAGAGCGATTGACAATGGAGGAGAGTGAGAGGGAAATCAGAATCAAAACCCTAACCGGAGAATCCTTGACCGTTTCCATCTCTGGCGACGGAACAATTGAGGACCTCAAACTTCTACTCAGGCGGAATTTCCCCTCCGCAACCGTTTCCCCCAATTTCCACCTCTTTTCCAAGGCAATGAACATCTCTATCTCTCTCTCCGTGTATTTTCTTTTCTTCTTTTGTTTTCACTCAGATGATACTTCGCATTTTCGTTTCAGGGCACTAAATTGAAGCCGCAGAGTCAAATTAGTGCGTGTTGCATTGACCATGGCGAATTTCTAGTTCTCATTCCGTTTAATAAAAAGGAGTCTTCCAAGTCTCGGCTACGCGATCAATATGACCAAGAGTCCAGTGTTTCGAGCGGAACCTCAATTTCTCAATTCGCTGATTCTGCGTGGACGGATATGGTGCAGGACTTATCGTATTTACATGGCTGTTCTGTTGAAGGGAGGGAGGAAAATGTTCCTGAGTGTGAGAGAAGGAGATCTGAAGTCGGAGGTGTGGATGCTGAACTGGTAGCGACATGTAGTACTAGTTCTTTTCGTTCGAAAGCAAAAGGAAAAAAGGGTTTTGCTTATGATGACTTGAAAGGGAATTTAGATGACGTTTTGAGGAACTTTTCATCGTCTCCTACTGAGGGGTTTTTAAACGAACAGACCTGTGAAAGCTTTATTAAGTTTTTGGAGTCGGTGGATTGTTTGTCGGACCCACGTAATGGGAATTGTATGTTGGCAAAGCAAATTAATTCACGAAGTGGTAACAAAAGACCTCCAAATAACACATGTGGTTCTTCATGTATATGTCCAGAATGGTTGAAGAAGACAATGAAGGCATTTTCTTTCTTAAACGTTTTTGCAATGTTTCTTCAACTACAAGAGGAAATTATGACTGTAAGTCGATTGGAGCAAGCAATGGACCAGCTGCAGAAACGTGGAATTACGCTTTGCATGGAGGACATACAGAATCTCTCTCTTCTATGTCCCAAGGTACTTGATTCCATGTCCGTGAAAGTTTTCCAGGTTTAATAGGGATCATTATATCATTATAACGAGAAGTTGCAAAGAAATTATTGGCTGTCATTTTATGACCTATATGTATTACGAGTGATATATAATTGTCATTTTGTGATGTTAAAGGTTATCCCATTGTGTATGGTTTCCTTGAGAACTCACGCGATTACATTATCAATCAATTCACCTAGCTTGTAGTTTTAACTAGTATATACCTTGCTTGTGCCAGGCAGTACATTTTGCAAGTGGCAGATCGGAAGATACTTGTGTTGATAAGCTTATCACTATTATTTCTTTAACTGAAAAAGATGGTCGATGGAAAGATGACATTGACAATACTGGTAAGGTGAAATTTTACTTTATCGAGATGCATTTGGTTCCCAATCAGACATTTGCTCTCATTTAGCTCACATTGTTGCTGTACATCATGTAAACCGTTCAAAGCACCAATGGATGGCACTCCATTGAAGAGACGGGAAAGATCCTTTAAAGTTTATCTTTGGGAGGCTATTAAGTGCCATATGGTATGTTTAATTATTCCCTCGTTGCTTTTCTTATAATTCTTTTTTATAGGATTATCATAAAATATTTTCAGTGGGGAAAAAATCACTTTAGAGCATCCTTGCTTCAATTCACACCGTTGAAGTTTTATGTGATGAGTAGTTTAATAGAGTTGAATGAACTTAATATACTTCAAGATTTCTGGTTACCTAGATGGTATTGATCTCCTCCTTTGTGTCCCTTCTTTATGCTCCAGCAATTCTCAATTTCAATATCCAGTTGGGAATTTTCCTGCCCCTTTTCTATGCACCAGCGTTTCTCAATTTCAAATTTCAATATCCAGTTAGGGATTCTCCTGCCCCTTCTGGGTAAGGATGGCGTTAATATAGTGCTGAGATGAGCTCAGTAGCAGGGTACATGATCAGTTATTTGAACATGGATTTGCTAATAAATAAACAACAACAATACTGATAAGGGGACCTGAATTTGGTTCCTAAAAATTATATGAGCAAGAATTGGCCAATAATCATTGCATGAAGAAAAGTAGGGATCCATGCTTTCCACTGGCCTTCGTGGATGCCACATGTGCTTCTAAACAAATGGTGCCGAATTTTAAGAATAAATTATCTGAGTCATGATAATAGTTCTTAAGAATTTAGAAGGCTTTTCAAGTATCGTTTTTATCATGAATCAGTGGAAATGAGTCTAAGATGTGACCAGAATGGCCCAATTAATCTAGCAGTTGCTCTTGCTGTGCGGGGATTCTATCTTCCCCTGGCCCTTAGGCTGTTCTCATTTTTTGGAATGTTAGTCACTAGTTTCTTAAAAAAGAAAAGCCTTACATTGCAGTCTCAAATTTTATCTAGGCATTCATTTGGGATTCTTATCGAGCTAGTACCATTCAGTACATCATTTTTATAATCATTGTCCAATTATCTACAAATGGAAGTAATGGAATGCAGCTTAAACATGGAAGCAGAAAAGAGATATGTGTGCCTTTTTCTTTGGAAGCCTTAATCACATCAAGTGAGACTGCTGTGGATGGAAGTGAAGCAAAGCGAGCAAAAAAAAGTGATACAGCTTCTTCTAGTTCCCAATCAGACCGAATACAATGTCATGTACGAAATCATCCTTAGCAGTATATATATGTAGCTTTGGAGTTCTTTGCTTTTCTTTTTTCAAATAGCCAATACAGGATCGAAGACCAAAAATGTTTTGAGATTTGATATCGATTATTCTCCACAGGGGATATGATTTTTTAAATTTGGGCTATCTTATATAGTGTACTTGTTGTGTCTGCTGGCCAGGCACTTTTGACCAGCAAAGTTTATATCAACATATTTAGTAAATCAATTCATGAATCCAGAAGTTCTACCTCTAATTTTGTGTTTATAATACTTCACCGTGTGATTTGTATAATTAGTTACTATACGCTTATGATTTCTTGGTCCCACAGGACACTTCAAAACTCTTGCCTGAGAATATGTTGGAACATCTTGAAAAGGGTGTTGGATCTGAGGGCCAGGTATGTAGCTGAGGATGTGAATTGCGAAACATGGGCTCAAATTTTCTTAATTGATTGACAAATTGTTATGTTTAGTTCCTGTGTGTCAATGATTTTGTCTAATGGGTTAGTCAGGTCATTCAATTACAGAGTGGAACTGGTATTTAAAAATTGTTTTTTCCATAGGTTGTTAGTTGTTAGTTGAGAACTATGATATGTATGATTCTATAAACAGATAGTGCATATCGAAGATATTGCAGCTAGGAAACCTAATTATGTGGAAATTCCAAAGGAACTTTCAAAGAACGTTGTATCAGCACTCAAATGTATTGGAGTAGCAAAATTGTATAGCCATCAGGTATGATTACTTTTATGCCTTTATTTTAACAAGGCTTACGTTATCTTACTTCACTTTTAATATGTGATGAGTTGATATTTGAGCTCGTCTTGGTGCACTTTGTTCAAGTCTTTCATGATTATGAAAATTATGACTTTTTATGTTGATATTTGAGCTCGTCATGATGAGACATTTATCAACTCCTTGCCTCACTTGTGGGTTGATATGTCTTATCTTATGTATATATTCCTTTTGTGCCGAATACAACTTTTTAATAAAAAAAAAAAAAAATACTTGTTTCTGTATTTCTACTATATGAAATTGATAGGCACAGTCAATAGAAGCCTCCTTAGCTGGAAAGCATGTTGCTGTTGCCACAATGACGTCAAGTGGAAAATCTCTTTGCTATAACTTGCCAGTTCTTGAAGCAATGTCTCAAAATGTCTCATCATGTGCTCTCTACTTATTTCCAACTAAGGTATATTCTCTGTTCAATTATCACATAAGTTGCTCCATACAAATTTGTCTTTGAATTTAAATAATGAAAATCTTTTTCATGTTTAGGCCTTGGCTCAAGATCAACTCAGAAGCTTGCTCGTCATGATGAAAGGGTTTAATCATAACCTTAACATTGGTGTTTATGATGGAGATACATCACAGGCTGACAGGATATTGTTGCGTGATAATGCTAGGCTGGTAATATATGAAGTCTTTTTTAACAACCTCCCCCCTTCCTTCCCTAACCGTTAGTCCAAAAACCAAATTCCTACGGAAATTTTCTGTTTTTATACAGTTAATCACAAATCCAGATATGCTACATGTATCTATCCTGCCACACCACAGACAATTTAGTAGAATATTATCAAATCTTCGGTATTGTATCAAACTCTACAATTCATCTCTGTTATTCACTGTTCACTCCGTGGTGCCAAATTCCATCTATTTTATCATTCTCTCTCTGGCTTTTGCCTTCTTCATTTTTTAGATACTTTGGCCTTGATGCTTATCTCAATTTAAATTGATTGCCTCTTTTATTGGCATTGCTTGTCAGCATTGTGCACGCTAATTATTCTGATTTTTTGCACATTAAATTGTCAATGTTGTGCACATTTCCCTTGCGACTGTATCAGTTGATTATTTTTACTCAGGTTTATAGTCATTGATGAGGCTCATACTTATAAGGGAGCATTTGGATGCCATACTGCACTAATACTACGGAGACTTCGCCGACTATGCTCACATGGTGTGGATTACCTCCTAGTGTGTAAATGAAAATTAAGGGAGTTCTCCATATAAAATTCAACTCTAATTTTGTCATCAAACAAAATCTGATTTATCATGCAGTGTATGGAAGTGATCCTTCTTTTATATTCTGCACTGCAACCTCTGCAAATCCCCGTGAACATTGTATGGTAATTGTTCTGATCATTGCTATAAAACCATGTACTCTTAGTCTGTCTACTGGTCTTTGAAACTCGTTTGAAAATGTCGAGAACCATCTTCAGTAGTGCCATGTATGTTTTTTCTACACTATCTTAATTGTTTTTTTTTTATATAATTTAATTTAGTGTCTTATGTTGACATAATGAATGAGAGTCAAAACAGTGCCAACATGAGGATAAGATTCAATCCAGGCTTACCAGGGTGTGTATGAGAGTGCTTTTACAAGTT
Organism: Citrullus colocynthis; assembly: GCA_031780015.1. Lineage (NCBI taxonomy): Eukaryota > Viridiplantae > Streptophyta > Magnoliopsida > Cucurbitales > Cucurbitaceae > Citrullus > Citrullus colocynthis. The sequence goes on from QLSR01000225.1 coordinate 2,578,507, forward strand.
CTTTTGTCTCTGTTAGAAGTATTTTGTTAAAAAATGCTTAATAATAATAAAGCATCTTGCTGTATGCTTTTACTATTTCAGAAATATTTTGTTTGATCTACTTGGATGTGATTTTTGGTTGATTGGTATTTGCTTTGCAAATATTTTTAGAACCAACAATTTACTAATAAAAACTATTAGAATTGGGGAACAACAGCAAAAAAGAAAATAAGAGATAAGTGAGACATTGGTTGCAGAGAGACATTAATATAAAGAGAGCCTAGTTAGAAAGAATGTGTATGAAGAGATAAATTAATAAGGAAAGAATGGATCTATAGGAAATCTAGGGAGAGATTGGTAAGAAAAGAGTGTATAAAGAGTAATCAATGAAACAAGTATCTCAGGAGAGGTTAAGAATGAAGGGCTTAAGATAAAAGAACTTGATATGCGGAGAAAGTTACCTACAAATTGCTTTCTTGGAGGTACTGCTAATTGCTGACTTTCTTAAATGCTTCTAAATTGTAGCCAAATACAAATATTATGTCTCAGAAGTGCTCTTAACCTTCAATTTCTCTCATCTCATAATCTCATTTTTAGTCTCGTTGACTGGCAATGATTATATCATTGCATGTCATTTTCCCAGTGATATTCTATTGATGCGGAATTGACTTCGAGTTCATTGTTTCTGAATATGTAAATGAATTGAAATATATGCCCTTTTTGTAATGCTTCAGGAACTTGGAAATCTGTCTAGCTTAGAGCTGATTGAAAACGATGGAAGTCCGTCTGCCAGAAAACTTTTCATCCTCTGGAATCCTATTATGGTGCTCTTTGCAGGTCTGTCAACATAAATTTTCACGATAAAGTTATTCTTATTTTGCCTTGTTGCTTCTGTGGTACAGGCCTTGAAAAATTATCAGAGAGGTATTGATTCTCCGCAGAGTACAAAAAGGAACGTTACATTAAGAAATCCAAGGCAACAACTTTTCATATTTAGTGAATCCAGTGGATGAGGACAAATCTCTTTATCATATCATTTAACACCTAGTTTTCCTTTTCAGCCCAATTATGGACCTTGCGAGGCTCTTTGCAGAAATGGTTCAGCATGGACTTCGCTGCATTGCTTTTTGTAAAACTCGTAAACTTTGTGAACTCGTTTTATGCTACACGTAGGTGATACTGATATTTTTATCCTGTTGTGTCCTATTCTGGATTTTTGGTTTTAATATTTTATTTATCACTTGTGCTTACTTTTATTTCACTTGGCTGTTTAGAGATAGTTCCAACTCAATTTTGCAAGTACTCTTTTAATTGTTATAGGCGTGAAATTCTTAAGGAGAGAGCACCCCATCTGGTTCAGTCTGTGTGTGCTTATCGTGCTGGATACACTGCTGAGGTATATGAGATATCCTTCTATTGTTGAAACTCGAGAATTATTTATCTTTATACATTTATGTTTGTATTGTGGAGTGGAAACCAGGACGTAAGAAACTGTGGTTTGGTCCTACTGCGAAATTTTGATTTCACTTGTCCATGAAGTGCATATTTTCTGAGTTGGAATACAAACTGAGCAGGATAGGAGGAGAATTGAGAGTGATTTTTTTGGGGGAAATCTTTGTGGTGTTGCTGCGACAAATGCCCTTGAATTGGGTATTGATGTAGGCCATATTGATGCAACCCTGCATCTGGGTTTTCCTGGCAGTATTGCCAGGTGGAGTTCCTTAATCTTTTCTGCTATCCTTGGTCTTTTGGCTTGTCCTTAATTTGGTTCTTTTGGTTTCAAATCTTTATATTCCAACATTGGCTGTATTCTTTTCTAGCTTGTGGCAACAAGCAGGCAGGGCAGGAAGGAGAGAAAAGACTTCTCTCTCTGTGTATGTTGCATTTGAAGGGCCTCTTGATCAGTATTTCATGAAACACCCTGAAAAACTTTTTGGGAGCCCAATTGAGTGCTGCCATATTGATGCTCAAAACCAACAGGTTCCAAATTTGATAGAAATGCTTTGAATTTGTACTCACTCCCTGCTTCGGTGAAGTTTTAGTCTTCATATTTCTTGATGCTGCTTTCATAGGTTCTTGAACAGCATTTGTTATGTGCTGCATATGAACTCCCAATATGCGTGGCATATGATCAGAAATCTTTTGGGCCTAGCTTAAACACTGCTCTAATGCCTTTGAAAAATAGAGGAGATTTGATTCCTGATCCATCATGTGGTTCATCCAAAAGTACATGGAACTATATTGGGCAAGAGGTATATATTTTCTCAACTGATTTAAATTCTGTTCTTTTGGTTGATGTATTCTGTAAAGCTTATATTACTCACCAGAAATTGGATTTTGATACAAACCTGTGGTTAATTGAACTATTTTTTGTTTCCTTTTTTAATATTTTCTAGAAAATGCCTTCCCGCTCAGTTAGTATCCGAGCCATTGAAGCAGAAAGATACAAAGTTGTAGACCAGCGTCGAAATGAAGTTCTCGAAGAGATTGAGGAAAGCAAGGCTTTCTTTCAGGTGACTCCTGCTTTGGTATTAGAACCATTGACGCAGTTAATAAACAGAATCCATAAACAGAATCCTTTCTAATTTTTTCTTCAAAGAGAATAATAAAAGCTGTCAGGCTGGATCCCTTTCATTTCTATTCATTGGTTGCTTGATCGCTCAATGAATCTAACAATATAGGTTTTCGGCTATGTGGTTCAGGTATATGAAGGTGCTGTTTATATGCATCAAGGGCGAACTTATCTTGTCAAAAGCTTGAATTTGTCAACTATGCTTGCTTTCTGTGAAGAAGCTGATCTAAAATATTACACAAAAACACGGGATTACACTGACATTCATGTTATTGGGGGTAATTTGGTACGTTTGACTTATTGACTTATCCTTTTTTTACTATCATCTTTCTGAAGTCTCACATTGGCATTTTGTTATCATATCTTCTTAAATTTGGACTTTGGAGTGTATTTCTCTCTATTAGAATTGTAATTGGTTTGTTTCAAAGGGTTGTAGCTTTGACATTTTAGATGGAGAATGTGACATGAATTTAAACGCATAAAAAGCATTGTTATAGTGCCGTTCAGTAGTTCTCAATTTTTATTAGTGTCATGTTGATAATTAGGCCTATCCAAAGAGAGCTCCAAATATTCCGCCCTCAAAGACAACTGCACAAGCAAATGATTGCAGAGTTACCACCACTTGGTTTGGTTTCTATCAAATACAGAAAGGAAGTAATCAAATTATTGACACAGTGGATCTCTCACTTCCAAAATATTCGTATAACTCTCAGGTGATATTTGAAAAATCAGGATACTCAACTCATCTTTAATCAACTGGCCTCACCATCAAGTCTTATTTTATTTTATTTTATTTTTTAGAACTCCCATTTATTCCTGCTTATTTTATTTTTCTTTTCAAAGCTAAGCAGGCAGTCTGGATTCCAGTACCACAATCAGTAAAAGAAGAGGTGAAAAGGAAAAACTTTGACTTTCGTGCAGGCTTGCATGCTGCTTCACATGCTCTTCTGAATGTAGTGCCATTGTAAGTCCTGCGTTGTAATGTGTTCAAAATCTTCTTTAAAGGTTTCCCTTTTGGACCTTGTGTTGCGGAACATGAAAATATAGCATGTTCTTGTAATGAGCACCTGTAAGAAAAGGGGGTCAGGGGGTTAACAAGCACCTCCTCGACCATCTCCTACATCCTCTAGTTAGGGCCCTTCTAATACAAATGTACCCAAGACATAGAATCTGTTCCGAAACTGTTGTGAAGGGACACCTTTGTAGATCAAGGTCCTACGCTGCATGCATAACATGCACCATTGAGGGAATCGCAGAAGAAGATATTTGGACAAAATCCATGGTATATATCTTACCTAAAGTTACCAACCAAGCAAAAATTTGATTATCTTCGGGAGTTTAGTCTTCTAGCGCAGGGTAAAGATAGGAGAGGTAGAAGGATGTGGATTAGACAATAAATGAGCAAACAGAGATTTAGTGAATATGTAACTGTTGAATTCTGTAGATTTTTTTTCCCTCAAGAGTATAGCTTCAAGATTTTTCGGAAAGTTGAAAAGTTTCTGTGAAAGCAAGTATTTAGGTAAGCAAATACCTTGGGTGATGGAAGCGTTGGGTGCCAATGAAGGCCAAATATTTCTGCTGGTCAACTTAATTAGAGAGTCTCAATGCAGCTGTATTGATTCAGAAAAGGAGCTCTTATATACGTTGGTGCACCTTGACTAGGAAGCCAGAGGAGACTACGAGACATCTAGTCTTCCAAAAAAAATTTCTCACGGAAAACTTAGCTATCATTTAGAAAGAAATCTATTATTCCAACTTTTGGCTTCCTGTATTGAAGGGATACCGAATTCCATGCTAGTGGGTATTAATTGCTTGGCGAAGAACAACTTGGTCTAGCTGATACGTGGATATGGTTTGTGTGATTTGAGAGGAAAAGCAAGAATCATACGGATGAATGCCATCAACCCATTACTATGGGATATATGGTTTGGGAGAAACAATAGTATATACAATGTTAAGGATAGCTATTGATGAGAGATCTTTTGATTTGGCCAAATTCTCATGTTCTTCTTGGTGTTCACTTTCTTACTCTTTTCGCAACTTAATCTCTTCAATTAAAACACGTTGGCTCCAATTGAGCATAATTCTAACTTGTCTCCTTAAAAGTTGGAGTTTCATATGAACTTAAAACATACGAATTGGAGCTTTGGATAGTTGTTATTGCAAGTTTCTCACCAAACCAAAGAAATTATGAAGAAAAAAAGAACCTTCAAATGTAATCTGCTCTTTTGTTAATCCTATTACTTATAAGTTTAGTAGTTTGTCGATCTCATCTCATTGTGTAGTTTCTTACAGACGCATTATATGCAACATGTCAGACTTGGCTCCTGAATGTGCAAATCCTCATGATACTCGCTATTATCCAGAAAGAATTCTGTTGTATGATCAACATCCTGGAGGAACTGGTATGTCACTGCAGGTGAGTAACGTGAAAAATTGGCTGCTGCATTTTTTCTGTATGTTAGGTGTGGGTCAATGCTCGAGGATTTCTAACTTCGTTCAATTTCTTTTCTTTTTGGTTTTTAATACTAAGAACTTAACTGAACACGTAACAGATTCAACCCGTTTTCATAGAGCTGTTGAATGCTGCTTTTGAACTTCTCACATCTTGTCGCTGCTTAGGAGAGACCGGCTGCCCTAATTGTGTCCAAGTCTGTTTCATTTCCTCTCTTAAAAGAAGAAAAAGGATATGTAGGTCAAGATTAAGACGTAAGAGTGATTTTTTGTTTTTTTTTTCCTTTTGTTTTTCCCCAGAGTCTGGCCTGTCACGAATACAATGAGGTTTTACACAAGGATGCAGCCAGTTTAATTATCAAGGTTCAAACTTGTAGTTTATGGATCCTGATTCCTTTTTGCTCGTGCTAGTTTTATGGAAATTAACTAAATTATTCATCCATTCAGGGTGTTCTGGATGCAGAGAAAGCATATTGCAGGTACATATCTTGAATGCATGAATCAGAGAGCCAACTACTCGGACTGTTTGATTAAACTTATCTTTTGATGTCAGGTAAACTCGGAAGTTCTTGGGATTCATACTCTCTTTCTACTGCAAGAAAAAGAACGTGGTTTCTCTTTTAGGATAGGTTTGAAAAGTTTAATTCTTGATAGAAAAAAAAAATAATTTGCTTCTGGAGTCGATTATAAAAGGGTAAATGGGATACAACAAGCGTGTATTGTTAATTGGTCAGTTTAGATTCATTAGGTAGGTTCTTAATACTCTTGAATGCATAATGTTATTAAATGTCAACTCTCTCTAGGAGGTCATAGGTTGGAATTTCTATCTCTTATGTGATAGTAATATTCTCTACAGAAAAAAAAAAAAAAAAAAAAGAAAAAAAAAAAAAATAAAAAGGGGAATAAAACTTTTAAGTAAAAAAAAAAAAAAAAAGAAAAAAAAAAAAAATAAAAAGGGGAATAAAACTTTTAAGTAAAAAAAAAAAAAAAAAGAAAAAAAAAAAAAATAAAAAGGGGAATAAAACTTTTAAGTAAAAAAAAAAAAAAAAAAAAAAGAAGAAGAGAAAAGAACTTTCAACTTAGATGGTGATAATGTGGAGTAGGTCAGTTATTTGTTTGGGAAAACCAATTATTTATCATTGTGACAGCTTTAGATTAGTAGGGGGTGTTAGTAGGGAGTGTTTGGTCCCCAATTTTAAGTAGGTGGAGCAGGCTATTATAACCCAATCCATAGAGATTCAATTATAATACTTGGTGTTTCCAACTATTATAACCTACACTTAACTATAGTATTACTATTTCAAATCTCACTTTGTTACCATGTTTACTATTTCCTACCCATCGTCTGTTTCTCTTTTTGTTACTGTTTTCTATTTCCTACCCATCGTCTGTTTCTCTTTTTGTTACTGTTTTCTATTTCCTACCTAATCTACTATAATAACTAACTCAGCACCCCAAACACCCTCTTAATTATTCTAAGAATGAGATGGAAAGGATCGTAGCATTCTCTAATGGATTCAGTTTACAAGTACTTATGTTAGTAGTTTTAACATTTACTTGAGGGGAAGCAAACATGATATTGCTGTATAGTTGTGATAGTATAGTTGTGATAGTAAGTAAATTCATATTCATTGAGATTGTTGTCTTTACTTTGAGCGTATGAAATGAAATGAAGTTCATTAAAACACAAATTGAATTGGTGTTTGAGTTATTACACCAAAATCGTCCCCATTAAATTTGGTGCCATTCTGATGAATTGCCCTATAGAGAGAGAAGGTGCTGGCGAGTGGCAACACTGAGCTTGTCAGCGCTGCCCCCATTGATTTGTGAATTGTGAACGGCGTTTGAACAACCTCCTGACCCAACGTTATTCAACTTGCGGGGAAACAATAATGGTTAGAAAATGCTTTCGATGTCTAAACCCTTTTTTTTTTTTTTTTTTTTTACTGCAACGATTTAGTCCCAACTTTAATAATTAATGATTTAGTTCAACGATTTAGACCCAATTTTAATAATTAATGATTTAGTTCAGGTGATTTGTAATGATTTAGTTTTTATCGTAAACTTTTTTTTACAAAAATTAATTGTCAATTCTTATTATGTAACAACTTAGTCTTTATAATTTATAAATAAATTTGATTCTTGATCAATTTATCAATCTATATGTATAAGAAATTTTATTAAATCATTTCAATTGTTATTGTGAAGTAGAAGAATTGAATTGTTAATTATTAAAATTTAGTCCCTAAATTGTTACAAATTTAAAAGTACATGGACAGATTGTTACCAACTAAAGTTTAAGAGTTAATTTATAACATATATTAACATGTATAAAGAATTATTATTCAAATGTTTACATTATCTAATACAAATAAGTCTTGATGCATTATTAATAGTAATAACATAATTGTTTCTATCTTTCAAATGTTATCTAAATTGATATGTAATGTTAATTGTTAATTGAGCCATTTACCTTCAATAATGTTGACTTAGATCCAACTCTAAATTTTGGAGTTGTAAAATTAAATTGAGGATAAATATACGTCTTAATGAATAAAATTTATTTTTTATTTTTTAAAAAGTTGCATATGACAAATTTCTTAGTGGTCATAAGTTTACTAAAAATTAAAATAAAAAATAAAAATTAATTTATAAATATACATATTCCAAAAAAAAATGCTAGAGATTTGTGCCTTAATCTTCATACGGTTTATGAGTGTACGGAATGGATTGCTTCATATTTCTAAATTCTAATTAGCTAACTTTTAGGCCACCCTTTGTCGGTGGAACGAAGGAGCGGTAGGAAATACTTTCAGCTTCACAATTATTAGAATAACAATTTCAAGCGAGTTAAAAGCACTTTTGAGAATGTCAAAAAAAAAAAAAGTGTTCTTGAAAAGAGGTTGCTCATACTCGAAGTAGTCCTACAAATCACGGAATTCCCTTTTCCTACAACACATTTTACGATCAAAATTTCAATTTAGTTTAAAATATCATCCATACTTGGGAAGTTTGTACTTTCAATAAATCCTTCTCAAAGTAATTTTTATTGAAATTGGTTAGATAATAATAATGGTTTCCACGTAAGGAACTACAATATGTGAATATACTTTCAAAGTTTATAATAAAAATACAAATTTAAGATCTATTAAAGTATATAGATTAAAATTAGACATTTAAAAGAATAAGAGTTAGAATTGAACAAAGCTCAAAGGGACCAAAATGATATCTTAAACATGAAATTTTGAGTACTCAAAATTTGTTGTGTTATAGGCAACAAATTCTCAGCCCACCAGAGAGAGAGACAATCTCGAGGAACTTCTTACCATGATTATTGGAGAAAAATAGGAATCCATGTCATGAAAGGATTTCCTTTGATTATGTCTAGCATGCAATGAGTCAATCATCTACTCTAGTATCTTATATCTTATTGAACAAAAATGGTGATATTGTTCCTCTATTAATAAAGAATTTTGATTTTTGAAAAGTATCATGATCATCCAATAAGAAGGGTTTAACATTTTTCAAATAAACGATTTGAAGACCTACTGATTCTAATAACGAACGGTAGAATTGATCATTCGAATTTATTAATTCATAGATGTGGATCTCGAACGTATGAATGCGGATATTCTTGAAACTCACCAAGAAAAAAGAAAGTGAGTTAGACAAAAAGAGAAAAACTTGAAAAAAGAAATCAGTAACTTGGACAATCATTTTAAAGACCCAAGCAAGAAAATATATATAGCTTTCATGTTACTCTTGATGTTATAAACAAAGACAAGATCCCAATTGGAATATCGAAGCCATCATTTTGAAGGGTGCATTGGAAGATCCTCCTGTTGTACAACATTAATAATAGAGGATAAGTTCATTCAAGGATGGTGGTTTGTTCTGTTGTTTACATTCAACATAGTTTCAGAAAAAAGATCAAAAGCCTATTTGATTCAATGGGGACTCAGTGTGATTCAGCTGAAGCACATAAGCATATGTATGGACAATAAATTGATTTCAATTACATCATAACTAAAATGTTCGAACAAATTAAAAAGGAAATTGACAAGTAAATAATAATAATCTATAGCTTGCAGATCATGAAGGGAGTAAAAAGAAGAAAAAAAGAAAATCTACAGCTTGCTGATGGGAGAAGAAGCTACCACCAGCCAAAAATGGATTCCCAGGGCCATTTTTCCTCATTACATTTTAACTTCTCTAATGTATAAAAATCATCCTTTTTTTTTTTTTTTTTCCTCTTCTCAAGAAACTAGGGTGGAGAAAACAAAACCTCCTAACATAGTCAAAATTGTCTACTTTTTGAATCTACAAATGAAAGCATTGGTGAAATGTGCAGGAAGTGCCAAAGAGATTGCTTGAGTGACTTGCAATCAATTAGTAGTACAGTTTTAACTTGTAATGCAATCTTGAAAATAAGGGTGGCTTTGGTTTATGTAACGTTTCCAGAGAGGCTTGTACCTGGTTATGCCCAGCTTCAACCATGGCTTCATGTTTCCATTGAAGTGAATTACAGCTGCACTCTCGATCAAACGGTTGTCGATGTTCAGGTCATAACCCAATCCTAAGACATGCCATCTTCGGTCCAGTGGTTCCGTTAGCCCATAGAAGGTTAATAAGCCAGGTGGAAGAGTGCCTGGCTTCCAAAGCAAACCGTCAGCATTTTGTTCTTGCCAGTAATGATATCGAGCAGTTACGTTTGCTTTCCTCCATGCAATTAGATCAAAAACATTCATCCCAAAGGCCCATCCGCATGCCTGTGGATCAAACTTTGAGCTTATGATTGAGTTAGAGAAGTTCAGGTACTTGTAGTATCGATGAAATGCTTCAAGACAGGTTTCGACCGCTCCATTCACATTTCCATGCATATCAAGAGAAAATAGTGGTGTGAGGTCTTTCTGGACTACAACATCATCGTCAAGAAACACTACCTTCTCTAGCTGTGGATAGATCTCCGGAATGTAAAACCGAAGATGGTTCAACAGCATCAGATACTTGGGGTTTCGCAGTTTTGGATCAACTGCCAAATCCTGTAGCCCTCCAAAATAATATGCTCGTGTGTTTGGATTGAGCATTTGTTTCAGAATAGGAGCATAAGAGGCATTTAACCAAGAAAAGTCCTCAATCTTTTGGACTTCTATTGTGGATCCTTTAAAATCGTTGCTAAGGAACCAAGTCTGCATAGCTCCATAGTTGATCCCATTTGTGACAATGTGGAAGACCAACTGTTTTGGATGATCAGCATTAGAAACAGTTGAATTCACAACAACAGACGTTGCCAAAAGATTATCTGAAAATATGCAAAAATGATACAGATTATTATCCACGACCCGCTGGGAGTTTTTCTTCTCATCTGCCATTTCTTGAAAGGAAGGATATTTCATCCAATCAGCTATGAGTTTCACATTTAGGCAGTGAAGACTCTTTGGAAGAGCTTCAGCTGCAACTTGCCCAAAGACTGTGCTTTGCACTGTCGCAGCGTTAGCCCGCTCTTCAAGGGCTTGAATATGAGACTTCATTGTCATTATTGTAGTTGAAATATCATAGTGAGCATCTTGCGCCTTGAATATTAAAGAAGATAGGCTTTTTATTATGGGCTCTGCTTCCTCCAGAGTGATGGGTTCCCCTCTCATCACAGCTTTTGAAAGCAATAGCTGGGAACTTCTGATTTTTGAGCTCAGCTCCCAAGCAAGGTGAAGATTGCTATGCTCTTTGGCGATAACTACATAAGCTTTGGCAAGTGTGATTTGCTCTGCCAATTGCCGGGAAAATGATGTAGCACTCGATATTTCTTCAGTAAAATTTAATCTGTCATGAGCAACTTGTTCAATTCTCGAATTTCTCTCCTGGAGAAAGAGGGGTCATGTCAGAAATCAACTAATCAGCATTCAGGCCATCAATATGCAATGAGAAAAAAGAGAAGGAAAAACTTTAAAGAGGACTCGGGCACTAGCAGCAACGACATTCCTAGAACAATCCCCATTAGCCAATTATCAATAGAAAAACATGCAGCCAGTCAATTGTTTGTGATGAATTGGCTTCCACTGAAGAGGAGTGACAATTGATATACACAATTCATTCATATCTAAGATTACTAGATCAGAGTTAGTGAGAGCATGTTCGGAAGTGACTTTGAAATGTTTATAAATCACTTTTGTCATGTTCAAAGCCAATGAAACATGCTCTTAATCATTCAAAATTCATTTTGGTTGTATACTTCTAAACACGACTTCCTACCATCAAAATTTATTTTGAATGTCTCAGCATGTTTTTAACCATGTCAAAACTTACTCCCAAACATGCCCTAATAATCATTGTTTGGACATGAACGAGATACAACCAGAGCACTAGATCAATATACACGCTTTTATGTGTTCAAATCCTATTTTTTTGTCCAAAAAATAACACGTTGCCCTATCCCATGGATCATGGCTAATGTCCATATCTGTGCTTCTAGGCTGAAATTAAGTGTGTCAAGGTGCTGTGCACCAGAGATACAGAAGCTTTTTCAAGGGTGTCGCAGATAAATATCGAACCTGGTAATCGCAGCATTTGCTAATATATATATATTTTACTCTTATTACTATGAGTTCCTTTTCCCTTCTGCATCTTCAGGCTCAACTTTGAGATTACTAGTTATTGTTGTCTCAACCATTTTGAACTATATATTCTATAAAATGATATGCAACTATTTCCCGCAGTCAATAATTCACTGCAAGAACTAAAACCCTTCATGGTTTAGGATTTTTTTTTTTTTTTTTAATTCAATGTAATATCTGATCAGCAGCCATTGCAGTGCAAATTGATTTTATAACCATAAAAGAAACACTATTTGAAAATTTAACCTCATTAAATAACAGGCAGAAAATGGAATAGATAAATTGTTTCAGAAGAGAATATAATTAAGAGTCAAGCCAGAAACATCATATGATATTTCACATTGCCCTCTAAGAGCAATCTAATTTTAATGTTCTTTCAAGCAATGATGTTCAACCAACTTTGTTGATTACTGATTACCACCAAACATTCCCAAACCATGAAACTGAAGACCTCCCATCACCCTTTTCTAAACACATCATTCGAAAACCATAAATACTCATTCTTCAAATTACTCCAACGAGATATCGACAATTTAAGAACAGAAATTCCATGCATCCCCGATATCTATTTTGCTTAACTTTAATCTATCTCCTGTCTATCCACACTGACTCTACTTCAAACAAATAGTAGTTCACCTCTTACTCATTCTTTATTACTCTCCTTTTAAAACAGAGCATTTAAAGCCATGACCACATTGCTTAACTTTAATTTAATTCCTGTCCATCCTCTCAAGCTGCCATGCCAACCACTTCCATCTCATTGGCTAAAGAGTCTAAATAGACAATTACCTCATTAATTCTCACATCAGTTCAGAGTAACATCCAAATCAAGGTTTAAGCAAGTGTAAAAAACAAAAATGTCTTCTAATTATTTCCTAGCAACTCTAAAGTTGTGGTCCTTTGGGAAAGTAGGACCAACTAAAATAGACTCATGTGCAGTAAACAATCAATAGAAACCAAACTTCTCAACATATTAATCAAGCCATATAAAACACTCTTTGCCAGGAAAATTGCTTTACAAATTTGATATCCATAAATGTATAGAAGACAGAACAGAATTGGCAGAGTATAATGATAGCCATTCATACAAACCTAATTATTATCCAAGGTTCTCATTCCTAATTATGCAAGAAAAATTACTTGAAACATTCAGGGAATGACAATGAAGGCATGCATAAACAACAAGAAGATTAAGATGTAAGGGAACTGATTAGATCATATTGAGCTCAGAAACCTCAAATCATCAATTGAATTCATTGATGTAACAGCAGCAGAGTGAAAAATGATTCAGCCAAACAAAAGTATGAAGACATCGATTCAATCCAAATCAAGAAGCTCAAAACGTAGAGAATAGTAAGTGAACAGAAAGAGGCATTACCAGTATGGGCTGTTCGATACGATCTTCGCTCTGATTATGGTGAACTACAAACAAAACGAGTCCTACAATTGTGAAAATCCCAAAAAGCGCCCAGATCCAATGCGAAAACCTCCGTCGAACCGGGCGGCGAAAGTCAGCAGGCCGCCGCCTCATCTTTCACCGATTACTTCCCTCAATTCAACACGAAATCAACAATCCAAACCGACCCATCTCCCAGATTCAATCAAAAAACACAAAAATTTCCAGCATATAGATTCTTCTGCTCACTAAAACCACTGTGGCCCTTAATCTCGATCAAGTCAATACACCCTCTTCAGTCTTGAGAGATACCCACCTTTTAATTCAATCTAAAACCCCAAGAGAAGGCAAAGAATAAGTACCCAGAATCAGAATCAGTCCTACAAGGCTAAGACTAATAAGAGTAAGGTTGATCCGTGTGAGCTAGCAGTAATCACATTAAGAAATTCACAAAACGGTTTCTCCCAAAGATGAAAAAGGGGTGTGAATTGGGCATAGGCTAAGGAAAAGCACAGCTCATGGGAGCATGTGCTGCGGTTTTGTAGTTGCCTGATGAGCCAGCGAGGCTACCTTGAATGCTAATTACCATACAAAATGCAATTTTTTGCAACCCCATTGTTGCCACACTGCCAAATTACATCAAAATTTACGATTCCTCTCGTCCGCACTACGGGATTTTCAGCTTCATAACTGTTGAAGGTCATTTTTTTTTTCTTGGGTTAGGTTTGATCTTCCTTCTCTATAGATCTTTGTAATAAAATTGAAATTTTTATATGATTTGTTTGTTATAAAATAAGGTTTTTTTGGTAGATTATTTTCATTTAATTTTCTTCCTTTAGACTAAAGCATACCGTAATTTGAAGTATTATTTATTTGTATTAAACAATTATACATCAATGTGAGCATTGTAAGAAATGGTGAAAAAAATGCAAAATTGAAAGATGGAGTTGGGTTAATGGTTGATATATCATAGTGCACTTTACAAACCAAACATCCTTAATTATTATTTTTTAGATGCTAAAGCGAGCTTAGTTCGGTGATTAATTTAACATTTTATTCTAGAGGTAAAAATTTTGAATTGGATTTCAATTATTATTTTTTTTATTCCAACTTTTTATCTTTATTTATTTATTTATATATATATATGGGGTTTAACCGGCTATTATAACTTAAATCTTAAATTTTGTCAATATAACATTTTAAATCTTGAACTTGTAGCGATAAGTTCATTTGGTGTTTGATGCATTTAACCCATGAGTTTAAAACATCTTTGCTATTACCTTTTCTGTTTACTACACTAATATTGTAGGTTTTTTATATATATAAATAATTTTAATATTGATGTGGATTTGGAATAAAATAAAATATTTGTTTAAAGAAATAATTTATCTCTCCTCGTCTTGTCTCTATTCTCTCTCCATCTTTCTCCTTCACCGCCAATAACCTCTCTCATAGCAAACCCATGCGAGGAACCAAGATTGGCATGGTCGCTCCAACGATGCAACCCAACCAAAGAAACGAAAGACTAGAGAGGGGGAAAGAGAGCAGTATTGACTACTTTTGGGGTGTCGAAAATGTGATCAAAGTCTTATATTGATTATACAAGAAGATGATCATGGGTGTATAAATAAGAATAACTATCTCGAATTTTTTTTTTATGGATAACCCTTTCACGAGAGTCTTTATGATTGATGATCCACCCCTCACAAATGTATAAAATCTAACATTTTACTTACGTCAGAATGTACTACCATTTTTGTTTAATAACATATCACATTAGGGATGACCATATATATTGTAGCCCTAATGCGATGACTAACTATATCCTGATCTTACCTTTTTCATCCAGGTACAACGAAGAGAAATTTGTACGAATAACCCAAAAATTGGGTAAAAAATGTTGAATGACCCAAATTTTCAAAAAAAATGTCAAATGATCCTTTGCTGACGTCAAGTTCGGATAAAATTGCCGAAATGAACTCACACACGAGGAAAAACCGATCCCGCTCTTGCTCTCTCATTTCCTTTCCTCACTCACAATCACTCTCATCTCTCTCCCTCTCTCTCTCACTCTCGCTCTCTCGCAAGAATATTAGATGTCTAAGTAGAATGTTAGATATCTAACATTTGTGAGAGGGGTATCATCAATTATAAAGACCCTAGTGAAATAGTCATCCGTACAAAAATTTCCAACTATCTCTAATGGTACGAGGTCATTTGAGTAAAACTAAAAGCAAAACCACGAGGATTATGCCAAAAATGAACAACATCATACTATTATAGATATATTTGAAAGGTCGTTGTCTCCAATATAAAGTAAGATCATTTAGGTTTTCTCAGGACAAGGACACATTTTCTGGATCTACTCATGCCATAGTGAATCCCTCACAAAATGAGTTTGCACCAACGGCACAATTGTTGAATGACCGTATATCGTCACAGGCTGTGAGAGAGAGGTTGCCAATAGCAAAAATGTAAAATTATGGGTTTAGGTAATGGTGAGGAAGGAGAAAAAGGGAGAAATGAGAGAGAAGTTATTTTAGTTTTTCTTTTTTTTTTTTTCTTTTAATTTCAAGTGACACATCGACATTAAAACGTTAAAAAAAAATTACTTCTATCCACGAGAAAAGCAATATCATTAATCTTTTAAACTTATTTTTTAAAACTCAAACGCTAAAAGTGCACATTTCATCTTATTTTTTAAAACTCAAACGCTAAAAATGCACATCTCATTGTAGAGACAAATGAACCTAATACTCAAAATTCATGACAAAAATCTAAAATTTCCAATCATTTATCAAATGTGTGCTTCTTCCCACGGAAACATCCAAATCAACTTGATGTGTTTGTCATTGAGTTTAATTACATGAATATATTTTGAAACCGAAAAAATAAATAAAAGGAAAAGAAATTTGGCAAAACCCTGATGTATATCCAAGATTCAAATAACAATGGGAGGATTTGAGTTCCGTATACACATTCAAATAGTTTATTAATTTGTAGGGTTTGGTTTATATCTTTTATACATATTTTGCTTTTGAATTTTCTAAGAAATTAATGGCAACCATTTTATCATATTTTAAGACATCCAAAAATGAAATGGGAAATTTTATAATAATAAAATTATTAAAATAATAATGATAATAAAAAAGGAAAGGCAAAGGAATGTCAGAAGGAAGATATTTGTTACGCCCAAGTTAAGAAAAAGAGAGAATTCAAAGATCTAAAAGGCAACTTTTTAATCAGCCACGGAGTAAAAGAGAAATACATACATACATATATATATATATATCTATATCTGTTGGTGCTGTGAAAAACAAACCATGCCCTGCGCCGACACAACATTTAACCTTAGCTTCCTGTTTGGTTTTTGAGGACAATTGTCTCCTACCTTGAACCAACTAAGCAATAACAAGCTCCTACACCCAAAAACCCAACCACTTCTCTCAGCCTAACTTGGGATGGTTTTCAATCCCAACATCAGAAAGGATAGGGAAAACCTGTGGCCAAACAACCAAAACACTCTTTCCTACTCAAGCTTTTGAAATGGGTTTTGCCTTAACTCCAATCCCGACTCCAGAAAGCAAAAATAAGTAGAAAGAGTCTTTTCCTACTAACATCTTGAGGTGGGGATTTCTCAATTTTCATAGGCTTAACTACAATCTCAACTTGCCAATGTGAGCTTACCTCAAATGTAATTGACATGATCTTCTTTCCTAGAGATTGGAGCTTCGATCCTCTATCCCTACAATCGTACTAAAAAAAGATAGTTGTAAATATAGCGATCAAGTCTAAAATATTAGTAGATATAAAACCGTACAAAAGAATTTGTAGATATAACAAAATCTAGATCTAGCTCTCCGAGCCTAGCAGTGATAGGCTATATCATTGAGAGGATAAAAAAAAAAAATTACAATCTCGACTTCAGAAAGGATAGGGAAAGACTAGCCAAACAACCACAAGCAAAAATGTATAAAGAGTCTTTTCCAACTAAGCTTTGAGGTGATGATTTTTCAATTTTCAGAGCCTTAACTATACAGACCAGAAGTGTGTGAAGTGAAGGGTACAAACTGGGATTAACTTGGCCCTGTTTCTATCATTATCTGTCGCAATCCAACTGGGTTTTTTCTTACCATTGAGTCACTGAAATTTATGTGGCTCAAATGTGTTCATTCTGATTTACAGACAAAGAAAAGATGCTATCATGCTATACTTTGGTCATTACAATCTCATAAAACTAGATCTGTTCTTTAAACTAACCTTGCTCGCCTAAGTTTACTTTCATTAGTTCATAAGAACTACCTTTCAGTGCATTCTCAAACTAAACACCTCAAACTGAACATAATGAGCAGTCGAGTATGACAAAAAGAAAGTCTAACTTTTGGTTGAGGGAATGTCTTCATCAGTTGAGCTATGATCAAGATGGCGTAGGACACTTGTGATCTTCATCCAGAAAACAAACAGTGAAGGATTCGGAGTTAATAAGAACAACCTCTTGTTCTAGGGTCCTTCTAGTGTTAAATTCTGTAAGTAATAGTATATCTTCTTTGGGAATTCTAAGATAAGAACTGTGTGCATTGAATTTAGCTACATATCCTATCGAGGAACATTCTTTTGAAGTATCATTTATCATTTTCAATTAGTTTTTAATTCAATGTTTTACCCAAAAGACTGAATTTTAATACTCTCGTGTGTAAGACAGAGACATCAAAGGCTCCCTCCCAAATCTATGATAATCTTCTCGCTATGATCAAATAACAATGAAGTTGAAAAGTGATAATCTTCTAGCTACGATCAAATAACAATGAAGTTGAAAAGGAAGATCAATTTACAAAATCTTACATCATTTTCTTTTCTTGGGTTTTCTACTTTTAAGTAATACAGCCACTCCATCATCATAAAAGAAGCAAAAAGTGAGGCCAGATAAGACTTACAATATCAGAAGCCTCACCATTTTCATCTTGTTTTTCTCTACAAAAACAACAATGGCAGCTGAAAGAAGAAATTCTAACATACAGATTCATGCCAAAAGCCAGAAATTCTTGTGACTTTTTGTAGTGATCAAATATCCTCCTAGTTTCTTACTTTTCCTCCTCACCGCAATGGTCAGGCATGAAGAGTTTTGGATGCAATACTCCACAATCCCACCATGATTCCTTCTCTTGTTTGCACTGAACTTCTTTATCAGTGACCAGAATGGAGATTGTTTTCTTTGCCCAAGAACCAACAGAGACACTCGCTGTTTCTTTGCTTCTTCTATAATCACACGACCCATCTCCTTCCCCTGTAGAAATTCCATCTCCACTTGAACCTGAAATTAAACAATGACGCATTCTGCTTAATTTTCGTTGTAAAGTATCCTAGTTGGGTTCTCTTTGTGTGTCATGTTTCTTTAATTAACTCGTTCTGTTTATAATCCACATTCAACTGATATCCAAGCCAAAAATTCAAATTTGCACCCAATCACAGATAGAACAAAGAGAATCGACAATACGACATGGTAGAAACCATCAGCACAATTAAGCTCTGTTAGGGATGCAAACAGAGTTCCATATAGAGAACTTCGAAGTGGAGAAAATCTTTAGTATATAATTAAGGACAGCATCTCCATTGATTCAGATATAATCATACAAGGCTCTTGTGTGCAATTTAAAAGCAAAGATAACGGATTAAGTTAGATTGGACAATATCTTGCTATACATGGAGTATTACAGAATACCAAGAGCCAATTGTCTTAGCAACATGTTCAGATATTCTTACACTAAATTTTGATTCTGTATTACTCATTATTAACCTGTCAATCAGTCTTCCCTTCATCTCTAGATTCATGTGGAGAAGAAAATGGAAGACATGACACGACAACATATTCTTGCACTAAATTTTGATTATTTATTATTCATTGTTGTCTGGCAATCAATCTTCCCTTCATCTCAAGATTCATATATGGAAAAGAAAAGTGGAAGGCATGACAGAAACTTACTCCTGGTCTTCTCATTTGACACATATTCTTCAAAGACAGAAGAAGCTGATAAGCCTTCATGTCAAGCTTTTCATCAAACACAACGCCTGCAAAACATCAACACCTTCAGAAAAACACAAGTCTCATAAAAAAAATAAAATAAAACAAAATGGTAGCTAATCAACACAAATTAGACCTAGTTTTAACCTTGTGTTGAAGATTTGGAAACATGAAGAAGAATAATAGAATCCTGACTCTGAACAGCATGAGACAAAGCCCATTCAAGAGCCCCTTTACCCTCAAAACTAGAATCAACCACAACCATTATTCTATTACCAGGCTGAGCCACAGATTTAGCACTGGCCGTGCAATACCCATCCGCCCCAAACCCTAAAAGTTCCTCCCTCTGAAAATTCTGAATCGAATCGGCGGTGGGTCTGGTTCGAATCTGCCGGAAACAGACCTGAAAACAAGCGGAGAAGGATTGAGAAACTCTCACCCTCTGCAATCGGGTGTGTTTCCTCGCCATTTTCCGGTGATGGGGTTGAAGAAAATCAGGTACTTATATGCATAAGTCGTAAGGGGAATGGAATCAGATTCTAGATACGCCATGATTACAATTTTGAATTGAAAAATGATGGGTTGGTTCAATCAGCAGTCCAAATTCATCAAAGGCGTTGTTCTTGCTTGAATTTTTCTTTGTTATCTGAGAATGGTTGGGTTGGGCACCGCTTTGAACGTGCTTGACATGAACTTGAATTAAATATATTAGTCTTCTTCTATCCATTTTCCATTTGCCACCATTGCCATGCACTGCCTTCCAAAGTTCCACAATTTTTAAATAAAATGTTTTGCCTTCTTAATATATCAAACCATGACAATGTGTAATTTTTTAAAAAGAAATAATTTTTAATTGTACTTTGAATGCACTATAAATCCTCAATTAGATACTATGAGAAAATGACCAAATTGCAAATATTTCAAACTATTTTTTTGGTAGAAAGACCCGTGATTTGAAACATGACAATAGCTTAGAATGGAACACTGACTATACTTAGGTCTCACTTTATGTTCTTAGTCATTGCTACATCGTTTTAGGTCTAAACATTTAGAGTACTCCTTGTAATTTAACCAAAATTTTAGCAATAAAATATTGACATTCATTAAATTATTTATCAGACATATTTGGGCATGTGGACTCGATGAGCATAGCTTAGTGAGTAACGTACTATCCAATTCGAACATAGTTTCGTAAGTTATACATCAATTATCATCTCAAATGTCGATGGCTTAATTCTCTACTTCATACTTGTTGAACTAAAAAAAGAAAGTATTTTAAACTCATAAGCCTAACTTCTTATTGAAGTGGCTACACAGTATTTCGAGAACTTCTTTACATCTTTAGACCATAAAACTAACAGTTTCACAAAATTTTGAGTGTCATTTCGAGTACGATCTCATAAGAGAAAAATCGTGATCTTATTATGCCCTTTTATAAGGAGAAAAGTACAAAATTGTGAAGGGTATGCATCCTTTGAAAGCCCCTAGTTCAAATTGGTTAATGCGTTATTTTCTAGAGATACTAAGATGTGGTGGGACTTTCCATGATAAAATCGGAGATACTAACTATACTTCCATTGTTCTTATACCCAAATTAGGAAACCATTTGACATCAATGGGAGACTTTTGTCCTATTAGCCTTTACAATGTCATCTATAAGATCATCGCCAAAGTTTTGGCTAACCGTCTAAAGGGTGTTTTGAATCTAATAATCTCTCCCTCCCAATTGGCTTTTATTCCAGGTTGTCTAATAACCAATAATGCGCTTATTGGCTTTGAATAATAAGCGAGCAGAAAAAGTTGGGGCATGGTTGCCCTCAAATTGGACATGAGCAAGACTTATGACTGGGTGGAATAGATCTTTCTTTGGCAGGTGATGGAGAAGATGAGTTTTTGCCAATGATGGATTCCATTGATCAAGTAGTGTGTTGAGTCTATCTCTTTCTCTGTCCTACTGAATAGGAACGGGTAAAGAAAGTATCGACCATCTAGAGAATTGAGGCAGAGGACCCTTTTCCCCCCTATTTGTTCTTATCTACTCAAAGGGACTCTTTGTTCTTTTAACCAAGGAAGAGTCGGTTGGCCATTTCTTAGGTTTGCGAATCAATCATTATTGTTCTTCTATTTCTCACCTCTTTTTTGCAAATGATAAACTCTACTTCTTTCGAGCAAGGAAGTCTGAGTGGTAGGCGATTAAAGTGATCTTGGAGACATATGAAAATGCTTCAGGACAAACTATAAATATCAACAAATCTATATATATTCATGACCCACAATAATATCAAAGAAGAGATGATCTAGAAAATTGATAGCAACCTGGGATTCACCCGTATTTATCTTTAGGGCAGTATTAAGGATAAGGTGTAACAAGCTTTCCAAAGTTGGAAGGAAAAGCCATTTTCCATGGGTGGCAAAGAGATGCTTATCGAGGTTGTGGCGCAAGCTATTTCCACTTACGCCATGAGCTGTTTTCAACTCCCAAAGACCTTATGTGATGAAATTACCCGGTATGCAAGATTCTAGTGTGGATCATCTAGAGAAAAACAAAAAAATCTACTAGCATAGTTGGAGGTCCTAGGTATAGAGATATCCACATTTTCAATCAAGTAACGTTAGCCAAGCAAAGTTTGAGACATCTTAAAAGTCTCATCTTCAAGGTTTTTCAAGGAAAGTACTTCAAAACAAAGAATTTTTTAGTGCAAGTCTCGGACATAATCCGTCCTATGCATGAAGGAGTATATATCTTGAGGGGTAGACAACACCTTTTTTAGAAAGGTTTTTGGTGGAGTGTGGTGGATGGTAAACTAAGACAAATTTTGAATGATCCATAGATCATCCAATCTTTGTTCCTAGTAACATGTAGTGACAAAATGTGGCGTATCTTCTTTCTCTAAATATGAGGTGAAATGAGAAGGCGATACATGTTAGCTTTCTCGATGAGGAGGCATAGGTACCATTACCAATTACTATTCCAAAAGCCAGCCATTTAATGCTTGAATTTGTTAGAGTTGACCCGAAAAAAGAAACAAAATATATATATAAATAATGCCAAAGTGGTATGTCAGTGTTCTTAAGTATTTTATTAAAAAAAGAATTAACATTTTAATTTGGGAGGATTTCATTCAGAAATTTTAATACATTTGGATATAAAATTGAAAATTTTAAAAAGTTGAAAATAATGAAATTGAAAATTACTTGGATGATTATGTATATTTAATTTAATCAAATTCTCTTTTTTTAATACTACATTTTATTTTATTTTTAAGTATGAATTTGTTATATATTTTCGCATGTACGCAATTAAGGTATTCGTTGTTTGATGATAAACTATTTCCACGTCTCTAAATTGACGCATATAATAAATTAGTATTTTTTTAAAAATATGTAGAGCAAAGGAACCACACTTATGTGGGATTTATGTTTGTTGAGCTATGTTCTTATTAGTAATAAATTAGTCGGACAAAAAGATTCTAATACGTATCAAATTCTAATGTTTAGACCTTGTTTGATTATCATTAATCATTTTTTTTAGTTCTTACAACTTAACTAAAGAATCATGTGTCTAGTTAGCGAAAATGAAAACTACAATAAAGAAATTCAAAGAAAACAAACTCAATTTTAACCTTTTAAGTTTGATTTAAAACTTACCGATTGTCAATGTTATTGTTGTCATTTTTAGCAAAGAGCAATAAAATTTTAATGCACTAGAGGAATTCAATTGAACTATGCTCGCTTTGGCTAATACATAGAGTGATTTATATTTACACTTTAAATTATATTAAAAAAATTAATAGATTTTTTTTAAAGAAAATAAATGACATTCAACTACTAGATTAGCTAATTAATTAAATATGGTCCTTGTGAATAAGGGTAGAAATCCAAGAAAAAAATAGACAACCAGAAAACAGAGACCACAACGTCTTTTACAGATGGAGACGCAAATGGATCACTTAATAGATACTATTTGTTGCCTTCTAAAATTGCATTAAACTATAATCGATTGTGAAGATGTCACCATATCTTTTTAGGTTGAATTTATATGATGTCAATTTTCTAAATATTCGATTAGGATTTAAGAATTTATCAACTTAAATTAAAAATAAAAACAATAACGATTACTTTAAAAGTATAAGGTTCTATTTAAAATTAAAGATACAAGGGTGGAGGGAGATTAAAAATAAATTTATTTTGTATTTACAGGTTTACAAAATGAAGATCAATTTCCCTTTCTAAATTAATAAAATGTAGAGAATACTTAAAACTTCTAATCATTTGAGGACATGTAAATTATACTTTAATTCGCAAATAAATGGGAGAGATTTAAACCCATAATAAAATACTCAACAATAATTATTGTTAACTATTTAATTTTGAATACATCCTATTATAATGGAAAATTTTGGGGAAAAAAAGAAAAGAAAAGAAAATGTTTAAGTGGAAGAAGAGCCCAAACAATATGTTAGAAGTAGAAGGACTCAATTTTCTATGAGAGGATGGTGGAGATTAGGCCATATGGTGGGGAGGATTGCAATATGAAATATAAAATGTCAACCTTATGATTAATATTCTAGAATTGAAATGGAATCCATTTAATTTAAATATATATTACAATACAGAAGATCCAAAATTGAAAAATAAAAATTGACAATTTTTATCCCAAGTCTGGTACGTATCGCTAACGCTAACATTCCACGTCTATCTATTTTAAATAATTTATACTATATTAAAAGAAGATACGAATAGAGAATTTTTACATTTTCTTTTTACCCTTAACTTTTTAGATAATGACTATTTTGTCCTCACATTCATTCATAATAGTTTCAATTATTCTTATTGTTATCCTCACTTTTTAGTATTTGTACGATTGCCTTAATATCTCTTTATTTTGATGTATGTACTTTTTATTCTTATTTATTCTTCTTTGTATTACTAGAAAAGAAAAAACTATTAGTTTTATTAATTTAAATCTTGAACCATCTAAGTTGTATAAATTCACCCTTCATTAGGTTCGGCTTGAACAAATATCTTACAAATTTTGAAAGAATGGAAGTATTTTTTAAACAAATGGACCAAGTTTATAGGTACTTTTCATAATTTAACAAAAGAAAGAAAGAAACGCCTCAATTTTGGTCACTTATTATATTAATATATGAATTTTCAAACACATTTTACAATATTGAAGGAGATCAAATCTCTAACTTCGAGGTTGATAGTGTCTTTTTTATGTCAATTGAACTATACTCATTTTTTATGTCAGTTAAATTTTAGTCACTCACTATATTAATTTTTTCGTCAATTTACAAATTTAGTATATGAATTTTCAAATTTCTATCTTTAAAATTTGAACTTCTAACCTCTCAAGTGAGGATATATACTTTTTATTATTATTATTATTATTATTATTATTATTATTTTGCAATATCGAAGAAGGAGATCACATATCTAACTTTACAATCACATCAGTTGAACTAATGTCGTTTTCAGACTCAATATTGAGCAGAAAATGAGGTGCTAAATATAACTTGTTAATTATATGTTATAAAAATAAAAAAAATACAACAATACGCAATTTATTTTGAATTAAGGCAGTACATCAAGTGTTCTCTTCCAATGTTTGTTTATTTATTATTATTATTATTATTTTATTAGTTCAGGAAAAGTAGAGCTGCATTTGAACTCAAACCAATGGATTGTATTAGATTATATGTTTAGGGTGCAAATTATTTGAGTTATAAATGAGGAGGATTACAAAATAGTAAACACAATAAATAATAAGGATTTTCCAATAATTTATTAGTTAAGTATGAGTTATCTATAATAATTGAGAACTTCAACTATTATAACAGGGGACACAAACATTGAGTTGACTATAATAACTCACTTCACTTCTGGCAAGTTGGGAGCCAAAGATTCCTAAAATTTTTTAGACCATTTTTTTAGTACAACAATCAAGAAAACGAAGAATCAAACTTCTAACTTGAGAGAGAGAGCACGTGTCAATGCACCCATCACAAATAGAAACAAAGAGAGTTTGACAAGATGACAAGGCAATGATTGATAGGGTAGAAACCATCAGCCCAATTAAGCAATGTTTGGGATGCAAACAGAGTTCCATATGGCTGAGAATTTCGAATTGGAGAAGAAATTTAGAATAAAAATAAGGGCAGCTTCTCTACTGATTCAGATATAATCATACAAGGCTCTTGTGTACAATTTAAAAGCAACACCAACGGATTGAGTTAGAGTGGAAAGTATCTTACAATTACATGGAGTAATACAGAAATACCAAGAGCCCATTGTCTTAGCAACATATTCCTACACTAACTTATGATTATGTATTATATTCATTCTGAAGTTTGGCCAAATGGCCAGAAGGCCCAGAACCATCAGATAAGAAAGCCTGTGGGATACCTCAGCACATAAGATGATACATACACACACAACTAAGAAAAGGTGCTCCTAACTTTGGCCGATACCAAAAAAGTTCACTCTACAGAATCTTTATCTAAGGTCAAAATACGAAAATTAGGCACCTCATCAGGGGTTTCTCTTTCAAAATCTCAAGCATGAACTTCACTCAAATGTTGTACCACTAGAGGCTAATGGATATCACAGCACAAGATTTTCATCAATATTACTAAAAATGTAAAGCAGCTTAACAGAGTAATAGCAGTTGGTGACTGTAAACTAATATCTTACATTAATTAGAAATGATAATAGAAGAATTACCATTAACCCATCTGAGCAGTTCTTAACACCAATCAGTTTCGACCGAGTGGAAGAGATCTACAAGAATATGTCTCCTTGAAATCTGACTTCCTAGATGAGGTGAATATTGAAGCATAAACTTCTTTGGTAGCATTGGCAGGGACCATGTCTGCTGCTTTGAAACGCTTTACAGCACCATTACTTGCTGCAACCTTTACCTCAACTCCACCATCTGGCCGCTCATGTCTTTCAGGTTTAGCAGAAACCTTCTCCAAAGCCTTAACTTCAATGCCGTGCTTTTTACCAGACAAGCGGGATGCTGCCATATCCAAACTCACATCTCCTTTCATACCCACTTCCCCATTCCTCACTTTCTTCATCTTCTTCTCCTTCGATTTGGATTTCTCTTCCTCCATCCTCTCCCTCATCTCTTCTACCTCCTCCTCACTCCCATTGATCACAAACTTATCTCTGTCCTTAAACTCAGCATGACAAACAAGGCAGGTAGAAGATTTAACCTCCTTCAAGGCCTTTGCACTCAGCACATGTCCACAAGTTCTCAAAGCAAAAAACTTGTACTTACCATTGAACTCAAGACCAGTAATCGGACATTGAAACCGCGGCTCTGACATTGCATTCCCACGCGATTCTGTACCAGGAATCACCGAAAGATTAATCTTGATCATATCCTTCAAACCTTTGATATGCGCGAATCCTTTTGGCAGTTTCTTCTCCAGCAAAGCCTGCACGAGTGACTCCTTATTGAAGACATTTCCAAGCCAATCGATCACACAAGGTTCCCTCAAAGGCTCGTTAGAAAGAGCGCAATTCAACCACTTGGACAGCCTCTGCTCGTTAGGGTCGACTTTATCGGGTTTCTTCTCTGCGTACATATTAAGATAACAGTCACGAGATTCGGCCCCTGTTGCACCTCCATCACCACCACCCCCAAGGACCCTGGTTCTTAAGATTAAGGTAGAGAGCGGGGGAATTAGAGAACTGGGAATCGTGGTGGAATTGAGAAGGGGTTTCCCATTGAGGGTGAAGTAGAAAGATGACGCAACCCGTGAATTGAGTGTTTCAGGGAGAAGAGAGAATTTCAGATCCTCTAGGGTTTGTGCCGGAGTTTGTGGTAGGTTTACGATTTTGGATTGAATTGGAAGGTCGGGAGAATGAAGGAAGATCTGAAGACGGTGTTGATTTTTCGGATGCATTACTTAGGGTTTTGAGAATCGAAGACGATGAGAAAATTCTGTGGGTAGGGTTTCGCGATCACGAACAGAATAACGACGATTGTTGATGAAACTCTGGGAGTCGAAGATGATCGGAAAGCCCAGAAGACGGCGATTCAAATCGATAAATTTTATTCTTCGGAGTGAGAACAGATATACACAACGAGCTTTATATACTGCAGATTTTTCTATCGCCAATTTAAAATATATAATCAAATTCAATTCGGTTTGGTTTTTTTTTCAATTTTTTAACTCACTTAATCCAGAACCAAACCAATATTTTCGGTTCTCTCTATCAATGAACCGAGACACTCAATGTTTTGAAAAAAAAAAAAAAAAAACATGGATTGAACCAATCAGTTCAATTCGGTTTGTTATTTGGATCACCTTTCGAGGGTTGGGTTAAGTTGAGTCGAAACACTTTTTACATTCAATTCAATTGTTCAAATTGCCAATTTTTTCAATCAAATAACCTTTATAATATAATGAATCCAATTCATGAAATATTTGGGTTGGATTGGGTTGGTTCGAATTACTTGGATCATTTATTTAAATTTTGGTTATGTTAATATGTTAAAAATTTATTTAACTATTTTCATTTATTGAAAATATTTAACAACTCAATTTCAATTTATATTTAGAAAATTTTCTTTCCAATGTGCTAAAAAATTATTTACAAGAGTAGTTGGATTAATTATCCAAAAAAAACCATAAAATTAAATAAAATTAAAATTAATATATTCATGCATATAGCCTGAAATGGAACAATATAGCGATACTTCTCAATTTATGTTCTAAGTCCTTCAAGTCCCAAATTTTGTCCAACATTCTAATAAATTAATTCTTCTCCAATAGTAGTTATGAAACATTTATAAAGGGTCGAGCATTAGAATATTAGTAATATTTTTAAATAATGCAATGTTTATGGTACTCCTTGTAATTTAGCCAACATTTTTTAACAAAATGTCAGACATTTCATTAGATTATTTATTTGTTGACATATTTGGACATTTGGAGTCAACGAGCCTAGCTTGGCGAGTAAGTATTAACCAATTTGAATATACACATCAATTACCATCTCAAGCGTCAATGGGTAAACTCCCTATTCCACGATTGTTGAGTTAAAAAAAAAAGAGAATCAAGTATCAATTACCATTCTACATATCAATAATTTTAAGAGCATTACAACTTTATGCATCTTACTCCTATCAAACAAAAATTTTAAAAAAAATAAATAAAATAAAAACAATAAATTAAAATATTTCAGAAAAAGAAGTAAGAATAATTTGCCACATGGAAAATTTTAAATAATTTGATAGAATAGACAAAGATAAGTATTTTTCAAAATGTACTTAGAGGGCGTCAATTAAGTAATGCTCACTTTAGCTACTGTATTAAATTATTTCTTCAACGTGAAGACGAAAACCGATCACTCGCTACTATTTTTAAACTTCATCTTATGGAAATCAATCACTCAAATTTTTTTTTTCATTCTAAAATTGCATTAAACATTAATCAACTTTATATTTTCAAGTCAAAACAATACCCCTTACTAAAAGTGGAAAAGGTAAAAAACAATACTTTAAAATATATATGCCTTATAAATGTAAGTTTTCAAATTATTAGAATAAAATGTCACTCCATAGAATTTATTTTGGACACAAATATAACTTTTTAGCTTGAATTTATGATGTTAATTATATCTCAGTGTGATTTAGATTTGATGACTTAAACTAAAAATAAAAGTAATAGCGAAAACTTTAAACGTATAAGGACCTATTTGAAATTAAAAGAGTTGAGAGATTAAAAATATAATTTGTTTTACATTTACAAGTATATAAAAATAGAGGTTTTTTTTTTTTTAAGATGATAACAAGTAGAATAATATTTCAAACCTCAAATCTTTACATCGAAGATATATATATTAATTAGTTGAGTTATACTTTGATTGAAAAAAAAAAGAGAGAGAGAGATTTAAATCCATAATAAAGTATCTAAACTAACAATTCAACTTAATAAATCCCATTATAATGTGAATGATTGGAAACAAAATAAATGAAAAATGTTTTAAGTGGGAAAAGAGCCCAATAAATATGTTAGAAGTAGGACTCAATTTTCTAAGAGAGGATGGTGGATATTAGGCAATATGGTAGGGAGGATTGCAATATGAAATATAAAATGTCAACCTCATGATTAATATTCTAGAATTGAAATGCAATCCATTTAATTTTAAATATATTACAATTTTTTAAAAAATTATTGGCAATTTTTATCCTGAATTTCGTATGTATATCTCATTGCTAAGATTCTAAGTGTGTGTTTTTAATAATATTATTAAAATATAATTTTTAAAATTAAGTCTATAAATACTAATATTATCTCTAAATTTTTTACTTTGTTATTTACTTTTTACCAATGTTTTCAAAAATAAAAAATAAAATAGTTACCAAATGAAACCTTAAAAAATTAGTTTTTAAAAATTCATTATTGTTTTTAGAAGTTAGATAAGAATTCAACTCTTTTAAATATACAATCTATATATTTTGTCCATGCAATTTCACATTTATTAAAAAAGAAAAAGAAAAAGCTTAATTTTTAAAAACAAAAATTGTAAAGGTGATCCAAGGTCCTTATAACATGTTCTAAATTAAATGAAAAAAAAAGTGGAGAAGTGAAATAAAATTTTGATGTAAATTTATTTGTGTCCATGCAGTTTCACATTTATTTGGCCTTTGTAGTTTTTTGTTTTTAATTATTGAATTTTGATAAAGTCTTGTGGTACAAACATAAAATAAACATGAAAAAATACCGATCCATATAATTTTTTTTTAAAAAAAAATTGATACATATGGTGATGGTCGATAGAATTGATGGTTAGAGTTGGTCGCCTGGACGCCAAGTCGCTAAATGTGGTTATCGCTGGAATTGACATCAAAGGTGGTATTTGTCGAAATTTATATTGTAGGCGGTCTTTACCGAAGTTGTGTGTTGGAGGTGGTTGCCAAAGTTGGTCGTGCCAAAATAGATGTTAAAGTATATTGCTGGAGCCTAGAGTGAGGCAACGATAGTTGTTGGTGGGTGTTGGGTGGAGTCATAGAAAATATATGAGAGAGGGAAGTTCGGTTTTAATAGTTGTTAAAATAACTAACTCTAACTCCATCAATCTTTCAAGTTGGTGAGCCAAACATTGAGTTACCAATTTTTACTAAATTACCAACCTAACCTAACTCATGTTAGTAAGTCAAATACCCTATAAAGATACCGGAGCGATTCCAAATATAGAAACTAGGCCCAAGATATTAGCAAATATAGTACAATACAAAATAATTTGTAGATTTATCAAATTTTAGATCAGCTCTCAAAATCTATTATTAATATCTATATTGCTAACGGTAACTTTTATATATATATATAAGAAATTTGAGATGTAAATATGTTATGGATTAATTGGGATGAAATTTGAGACTATCTAACCCAATAGCCCAATTTCAGTTATCATGGGCCGCACACTTGAATCCATACATCTTACTTTTGAAGGGAAAAACAAAAGTTAAATGACAAAATTACCCCTCTGACTTTGTCATGGGTTTAAAAAGTTTACCGTTATTCTTTCAAAATTACATTAGTACCATTCACGTTTCATATTTGCTTCAAAACTACCGCTATAGTAAAAATCAATTAAATTTTTTTCTATAACAAATGAGATCTAAATCGATTGTGACAGTGTTCGAGTTCTAATTTTTGTTAAAGTCTTCTAAATCAATATTACACCATTTTAGGTCCTAATTGATTTATAATTCAAGAGTATTTTTCTAAATGTCTATGAAATGTCGAGAGTCATATTGCAATTTTTGAAAGAATATGAGTATTTTTTAAATAAATAGACAAAACACATGAGTATTTTTTTTTTTTTTACAATATTGGAGAGGTAGATCAATATTTTTAGCTTTGAAGTTGATAACACATTTTTTATGTCAGTTTAGTTATATTCATTCTAACATATACTTTATTCAATTGATCTATGTTCTAAAAGTATGTTTGATAGTGATTCTAAAATGGTTAAAATCACCTTTGTCATTTTTTAAATCACTATGAAACATGTTTTTAGTCCTTCAAAACTAATTTTGATGATATAAAATGTTCATTTAATAGTGTAAATTTTAATATTGAATTGATTTTAAATGATTAAATGTATATTTTTGAGTGATTTTGACAATTTTAAAATCACTCTCAAGCATGCACTAAGTTAGCAATTTATGTATACTAGTTCTATCTTCAATCTCGATATTGCACATACTAATGCCCCTTGTTAAAATGCTCATCAGGGGAAAACAAGAACGAACAATACACAATTTATTTTGTCTAATGTAGTCTATCAAGCCTTCCCTTTAGATGTTTTTCTTTAATTAATTCAAGAAAAATAGAGTATACATTTCAACTTCATACTTAAAGTTTTTTTTAGTACAATAATTATGGAAGAGAGTACATATCAATTATCGCTAAACTAAATTTATTTTCGAAGGAAGTAACATCTTAATTACAACGCTACACTCATTTTTTTAAAAAAAGATGGAACAAATACAGCTTATTTTCACCTTTCTATTTAGTTTTTGTTTCAAAAGATCAAACATTTTAAATTCCCTCTCTCTCTAGGCTATTTTTTCATAAAAGGTAATATAAATAGAGTAGGCAAAAAAAAAAAAATACTGATATATAAATAGAGAAAATTCAACAATAACTAACTAATAGAAATTTAAAATATGTTTTTTAATATATATATTTTTAAAAAAACATGTTAAATTATAGGCAAGCCTAGTATATAGTGAAGCAAACTTTTTTTTTCTTTTAATAATTTTAAAAAATCATTTCTTCATCATGCATAAATGCAGTCTTGGATTTCTCCTTTTAGGGTCATTAAATGGGCTTTGATATCTAAGGCTACCCAATTTGTTTGGCCCACCAATTCAAAAGACATTTTTTGTTTCCTTTTCCCTTTTAAAACAATTCAAGTAAATAACCTTTTTTTTTTCTTTTTCTTAAATATCAATGAAGTCAAGTAGACAATCTTTATATTACATACATTAAGTAATTGATAATTGACATAAACATCAACTAAGGTAGTTAGAACAATAACTAAAATGAATGAAGCAAGTCCCATATCTCGAATTGCTTTTTTTCTTTCTTTGAAATTACAAGTACAGTAGATCTACGACAATGTAGCTCGGGATAAAAGAGTGAAAGAAATGTCGAATTTAGGAGTAAGATTATATGTATGTGAGATAAATGAGAATGGGGTGAAGAAGAAGAAGAAAATTATTGAAGAGTAAGACAAGTTGTCCTTTCCATATATATATACTTTTTTTTTTCTCTTTTTTTTTCTCATCAAAGAGGGGAAAGGGGGCATCATAATTGTAATAGAAGAAAGATCAATGAGACAACACAACACAAAGAGGGCAAAGGCCTTACCCTCATGGGGGAACTAAATGATGTGGGCCCCATATTTAATTTGTTTTCCCTTTCCCTATCCCTTGCCCATCCAAAATTCCCTTTTTAAAATATATTTTTTTTTTCTTTAGTTATATTCTTGAGATGGACAATTGAATGAATAGGGTATGGGCATCCTTTTCATCCTTTGTATCAAGGGCAAGTGGCCCTTTTCAACCCAACCACCCAATTCCAAAATAAAAAAAAATAAAAAAAAAAAAGTGAAACTATCCATTTCTTACATATTGGCCCCTACTTGCCTTAACTTATTGCTTGTTGGCTTCCACCTCCCTTCATTTGTTCCTCTCAAGGCCCTTTTTTAAATGTTTTCTTTAAATACTTTGTGGGGAGTGATTTAGACGTTCGTATAATTCAATTGGTTAAAATATTAATAATATTTTTTTGAAAAAAATTATAAAGAATTTATATGTTGGTTTAATGTTTGGATTGTTACATCAAAGGTTGTTTTGTCCACTAACTTCATAAGTCGATATTAAATAACTCAACTTCAATAGTGTTCATTATTGAAGTTTGCACCTTTATCGAGAAATTTCATCTTCTCTTCTTTCTCTCTTTTGCATATTTATTGAGAAACTTCATTTTATAATGGAAAAATTTCCTATACTACGTAGTATGAAAAATTTTCCATACTACCTTCACTTATTATGTGTCACGTTAACTCGTTTCTAAAAATAGAATGGGACCCACTTACATCAATGTAGAGTCCACAAATATTTATAAAGACAAATTTATAATGTGAACATCGGGAGTATGGTACTACAAGAGTACTAGAAAAATTCTCTCTTATAGCTTTATACCCCAAACACAAACTTCTTAACTTCAATATATTAACTCTAGATTTCATAACTCAACTCAACACTGAAAACATTCCCTAAAAGAAAAGAAAACAAGTAAAAGATATCATAATTCAGAAAGAGAAGTTGAAATAATAAGTTACAAATTTGTCTTTGTATATCATGTGCGATGTTATTTTGGTCTTCCTTCGAAAGAAATAGTTTAAAAATTGCTAAAAATTGTTAAGAATATACTTTAAAAATGTTTTAAAAAGTATTTTGAGTGGTTTTCAAATATTTCAATTTTTTTTAAATAGTTTATTTTCAAAATTAAATACTAGAAAAATGAAACCAAACACACCATAAATCTCATATTCGTGTTAATAAGAGAAGTAATAAAACATTGTATGGACAAAGTTTTGATATTGATTAGCTTTGGTAATATAGTCAATGATACTTTTAATTACTAATTAATAGTGGGGACTCTTAGATAAATAAATTAAAGTACAAGGATGAAAATTAAAACTTAAGATAGAGAGACAAAATTGAAATGAAAGTAAGAAATATAAATACATTCAAATTGCTCACTATCCTTATAGAAAATAGAAAACATTAAAAATAGTTGGGACTTGACAAACTTACTTTTGAAATATAAAACAAAAAACATAATTTTCATGTGGGTCCTTTTTAGTTTGTACTTTTTATTTTTCAAAGTATTTTAATTTGTGATTTGATAGTGATGAAAGTATTTATTTCTCTATTTGCATAAAAATTAAATTGTGAAAGAAATTTATAGTAATGAAATCTGACATTAAGAAATTTGCTTTGTACTTTTTCTAACTTAAAAATGAATTTTACTTAGAACACAAAAAGGTGAAGTTGATAGTTCAATAGAAGGAAAAAATAAATAAATAAATAAAGATGCTATAGGACACTAAAGTGATAAAATATATATAATTTTAGCTCAAATTAAAAGTTGATGTTAAGGTGTACTAAAAATTTGACGTTAATAATTTATTTTAGTGTCGATGTGAATAAAATTTAACTAATTAAGTCATTAGTAGCTTCTTTATATTAAAACTTCAAAACGGTAACCTGTTATTTGTAATTATATATATGTATATATATATATAGGAAAAACCCCTCAATTTTGTTTAGGGTTTTTTTCTTTTTCCAATTTTTTTTCAATAAATGAACATAGTTGATGGAATATTTTAGATTCTAAAATTAAGCATAATTTTATCATTTTCTTCATTATTTATTCTAAAATTTTAGTTACAAATTCTACTTGATTCTTATAAAATGTATACTAATTATTATCGACATACTAATAGCTATTATCTTATCATGCAAAATTTAGAAATGAAGTATTTTTAGTTGAATCATATGAGAGATTCAAACCTCTAACTTCACGATCGATGATACATATTTTATAATAGTTGAGTTATGTTCATGTTGGCCAATACATTGCTATTTTTATTATTATACGAGCTTTTATAAGACAAAATTCAAGGAGTGAATTTCTATGTCCATTGAAACTCAACTTATAAAATTTACCCTAATAATTTTCCTTTAAGTTCAAATTACTTCATCTTATTTTGTCGATTCTTAGTTTAGGATTTTACAATCTCATGAACTATCATAAACTTAAATTTATAATACCTATTTTTAATCCTAAAAGAACCTACTTTTTTACAATATATAATCTTTTATAAATCCTAAACCTAGCTGGATATCTTAATAGAACTTTTATTTTCCCCTTTTTTTTAAAGCATGTTAATAAGACAAGATATTGTCTATTACATGGGCTATGGTCAAGTGGTGTCCGGACCGTCCAATACAACAATTCCAACTGTTAGCTAACAGTTCAATGATAGATAGATAAAAGAGAGAGAGATTGAAAAGTATTTTTTTAATTATCAAATTAGAAAGGAAAATTGCAAAAACTAACAATATAAATCATGAAATTGTTACTATTGATGCCAAAAAAATGGAAAAAAGAATGCATCTACCATTTACGTGACAAAAACAATAAAGGTTATAGTGATGACTAGGTTCGCACGATTATAGGAAAGAAAAAAGTTTTGATGGTGGAAGGCATGACGAATCGGATCCCAATGATCCAAAAAAAAAAAAAACATTGGTGAATTAGATCTTCATGTCCCAAAACAAAGAAAAATGACTTCGTTGTCAAAGTTAGAGATGAGAACTTTAGAATGAATAAGTAATAAGTTTTAGTTACCTCGTATGATAGAATTATAATGATGTATTTATAGGAGAGAATTAACTTATAGTTCATCCTAATCTTTAGGGTTATGTAAAGATTAGGATATAAAATTTTCCTAATCCTAAACAAATATGGGTTAGATCTGACTAGCCCATTAATTAGTTGATCCTTGCCTTATTTGATCAACCGAAATCTACTTTATCTTGAACTTATTTTTTTAAAGTCCGTTGCGATATTTGACCTACTTCATCAAGTTCAAAATTAACCTATAACAACAGTTGCAATCAATTTGATCTACTGGTCCCTAAACTTACATAATATTGTTGTGATCAAAATTTTAAAAATTGCAAAATTCATTAATTGACCTCTCTTTTTGTTGTCATCAAACCAAATTAGGAACACAAACTTTTTGTTTCATTGAAATGACAGTGGTCAAAATGAGCATAACTTAACTAACATAGTACTTGTATTACAAACGTTGAAATTAGAGGTTCGATTCTCTTGCCTCAAATATTATTAAAAAAAAAATTAAAATAGTAACGAATGATTCCAAAATCTCTTTGAATTAACCAATTTTTAACAAAATTAAAATAGTAAGAAGATTCCCATTTTTTTTTAACAAAATTTGTTTTATTCAACTAAAAATCCTATATAAGAGTAAAATTATTGAAACATATTATTTTATTTTAGCTATAATATTTAAAAAGAAAATTGCATTAAAATGCCATTCATTAGGAGGACCATAGGCAGCTGTTTGGGGGGTGGGGAAGGGGCCATTAAAGAAGACAAAATCTTCCTATGCAACTACCAACTTGTTGGTTTCAATAAATTAAATTGGTCCATACACATAGGAACCTTCAAAACTTCAACAAATCAAACATCTTTTAATTTTATTTTATTTTTTCAAATTCTTGGAGAGAAAAAAAAAGGGTAAATGGCTTGTGATATGCATTTTTTTTTTTTTTTTAAAAGATGTGCTTCCGTCCTCGAATAATTATTTTGCATTTGATTTCATTTGTATTTAATATATTTAATCGATCGTTTTTCAATTTTGTGGAATTTCAGCGTGGGCCATATTTGATAATGATGTATGCCATTCAATTGGCATTTTTTGATAAGAAGTAATATACAAAAATAAAAGAGACAAATCTTTTGTATTGCATGAAGAATATAACTTAAATAGAATCCTTATTTTCCAAACAACTAATCAACAAATTCAAGATAAGAATTGTGAATATGGAATAAAATTATTTATAACGATTCAAAATTAACCTACATTAATTATTAATGAGGAAAGAGATCATATTTAAAGAGAATTCGATAAAAACGACACGTATGAATTAAGATTTTATTTCAAATAAGTAAAATATAATGAAAGACAGAGGCCACAACTAAATAGAACTAGATAAACATGACACGTTTGATTGATGAATTTTCTTTCAGTTAAATAAACTATAATAAAGATAGAGACCTCAACCTATGACTCTTGAACTCAGATGTGAGCGAGTCGGTTGAGTTTGGTGGGATCTCATACTTCGAGTCACCATCCGACATGGTGTTGAAGAAATGATGAGATTTCTTTCTTTTCTCCTTGATGGAGGATGCATACTGGCTAACGGGTGTTGAATCTCCCTTATCTTTCATGGTTCACAAACTTAAGAGAACTAGATAAACATGATACGTATGAATGAAGAGTTTTCTTCAGCTAAGTAAACTATAAGGGAAAGGTAAGCTTTTAGGGTAGGTTTATATAATTTCGTGATAGAAATTGTGCCGATTTTATTTAATATGTGAGTTTGTTTAGTAAATAAGTTTATTTATCTCTTAAAATGCATACGCCTCGTAATACATTTATAATCTTGTTTTTTAAAATAAGCTACTTATGCTACATATATAACATCTCTATACAAATTACAATTCAATAAACCACACATATTATACTAAAGGTAGAGTTTTTAGACATTATTTCTTTATAATACAAACATAGATTATACAAATCAAACTTCCTAAACATGACTTATGATCATATATGTTGCAATATTGTCTTAAGGATCATAGTCATTCTAATAAATAGAGACGTAGCTTGAAAAAATAATTTGAATTTTGAGGTCATCTTGATTTGTAAACGGAAGTCCTAAATCAAATAATCATCAACGGAAGAAAGATTATAATTTAAAACACATTTCTTTTTGCCAGTCTACACCATAGTTATTAGATAAGATATTTATTACGTACCATTTTAAATGTCAATATTTCGAATATTTGATCATTACATTTATCATTATAAGTGTTAACTTGAGCATAATTTAACTAGATAAAACATATGTCATCAACTAAGGTCTCGTTTGGTAACCATTTAGTTTTTGGTTTTTGGTTTTCGAAATTTAAACCTATTTACTATCCATTTCTTATAATGATTACATTTTTCTTAAGTACAACGCTAAATTCCAAAAACAAAAATAAGTTTTTAAAAGCTACCTTTTTTGATTTTCAAATTTTGGCTAGGTTTTTTAAACCATTGGTAGTAGATAAGAAAGGAAGAGATTTGGAAATAGATGCAGTCTTAAGCTTAATTTTAAAAAACGAAAAACAAAAAACTAAATGATTAAAAAAAATAACTCAAATCTTGACTTCATCGAATTGAGAAAAGAAAAATAGGGTGACACTATTATTTATTTATTTATTTTTGGATTTATAGGTAGTTAAAATAAAATAAAAAATATAATAATAAATATATCCTGTGGAGGTCTATTTACTCCAAAGGATTGAAAATGAAATTTTTCATTCCCTTTTGATGGTCCTTACCATAACGTTGAAATGAAATCAATTGGTATGATTCACCACCCATTTGAAAATCTCAATCACATGTAACAATTAATTTTATTTTGCATCGAAACTTTCATTCATCTCGTTCATGATTTTTTTAAATGAGATGGGTAACATTGATTCAAGAATTACATATGATTTACATAATAAATTAAATTAAAATATTATTTAATAATGTATCAAATTATGAATGAAAGTAACAGATATAACGATAGTACTAGATATTTTCTCTACGTACGGTCCGCAACCTTTTTAATTAATTACTTTACAACTTGATCCCTTCTCCCTCATATATTAAATAGATCCTATATTAATTATCCTACAACTTTTACTATCTTCCCTATCTACATTAATTACATTTTTTATTCAACATATATATATATATAGCTACGTGCAATTTTTTTTATATATATAATTGAAATTGTATATTTAATTTTAATTAAACATTATTTATTTATTTATTTTGTTAAAATAAATTTTCATTAGATAACATATAAAAATCAAATTGATTTATATTTTGAAAAACTATCTTAAATGATAAAATTGCTGAAAATATTTACAAATAATAACAAAATACTCAATCAATCTGCGATATATCACGATAGACTACTATTTGTGTCTATTGTGATAGTCTATTGCAAATAGATAATAAAATTTTGTTATAGTAATAAATATTTTAGTTCCTTTTGCTATATTTGGATAGAGCGCTTATATTTTTTTGATACAAATTTATTTTAATATCTTTTTATTGATGTAATTTTATTTTGGTTAGTTTCACTGGTACGGAGTAAATTATTCAATCAAAAAATTTATCATTATTAAATATAATTTATTTAATACTCGTTAGTTGATGTCATTTATTTTAATTAATTATTATTTGTTAATAATAAGTAAATTACTACACTAAACAAAAAATGTAATAAAATAAATTTAAATTTATTATTTATATTATGATGTTAATTAAAAAAATAAAAATTATTATAAATAGAAATAATATCAAACTATTTACAAACATAGTAAAATTTAATCCGGTGAAGTGATAGATGTCTCTGGGTCTATCGCAGATATCACAAATAGAAAGTAAAATTTTGCTATATTTATAATTATTTTCAATTGTTTCCCTATTTTTGAAAAAATTATATTAACAAATTATTTACAAATATAATTTTAATTAGGTTAAAATATTTCTATTTTGATTCCTATCCTTTGAAGTAAAAAATATAAAAGAAAAAATTACTACTCATTCTGATTCTAGATAACTCTCAGTAAAATAACATAAAAAAAATGAACATTCGAATTGCAATTGATATCATTTCGATTTATTTACCATTTAGATATTTTGATTAGTAAGTAAACAAAGTCTAAATGGTAAAAATAAGGAACAAACATTTACTAATATTTACTGTGAATTATTATCACCTTATTGTTAGAGATGGTCCACTTGTTCTACCTACCAACCCTAATTGAAGTTTTTTCTTTTTTAATGCTTGTGGGGTGCTAAACCCTCCTGGTGCAGTAAATTTAAGACGTTCAGCTGTGAAAAAAAGATCTACCCA
The DNA here is from genome assembly GCA_031780015.1 of Citrullus colocynthis. Classification (NCBI taxonomy): domain Eukaryota; kingdom Viridiplantae; phylum Streptophyta; class Magnoliopsida; order Cucurbitales; family Cucurbitaceae; genus Citrullus; species Citrullus colocynthis. Next base: position 2,618,365 of record QLSR01000225.1, read on the forward strand.
ACTCTATTTCTAATCCTCGAACTGAATTCGAGCGACAACTCAATCGGTAAAGACATTAACTTAAAGCATCAACTGAAATTTAGAATACTTTTTTTCCTAAAAAAGAAAGGAAAATTTGAATTATTATCTACAAACTCGATAGCATATATCCATTTTTATCTCCGCCTATCAATTTTGTTAAGTTAAATTGAAAATTTGAATAAGTGTTACAATTTTTTAATTGAGAATTCGTATGTTATTTGATGTTGATAGGACCTAAAAAAAACTAGATTAGAATTAAATTTTTATTTTAATTTGTGAGTTTATTATGAAGATTTATCTAATATTTGTTCATTTAGTTTTAATTTTTCTTCTTCTTTTTTCTATTGCATTGTGGCATGTAACTGAATAAGAATAAGACAGTTCAATAATGATTTATTCTATCTTAGGAAAATTATCTTAAATAACAAAATTGTTAAAAATATTTACAACTAATAGCAAAATATGTGTCTATCACAGATAGACAGTGAAATTTTACTATATTTATAAATATTTTGGTTTCATTTGCTCTATTTGAAAAGAGCCCTATTTTCTATTTATATAAGCTATGAAATATTTTTGAAATGTTATCTACTTTAAAAGTAAACCTTCATGACTTCACTTTAAGTTTCACCAAATAAAATAATTATTATAAATAATATGAATACTATGATATCCAATTAATTTATATTTGAAAAATGAACAATTATACCAACTTGATAAAATAAGAATAAACATAACTCAAACATAAGTGAGAAGCAAAAGTGAGTATGGCAAACCGAAAAATCAAGCTAAGAAAGCGAGGGCAATAATTGGTGACTACCGATCTAGTAAAAACCAATCGACCATTCCTATGTATATATTAGAAGCTACTCACTTCAATAGTCTCTCTACGAATTGTATTTTTGTTTAACTTTCATGATCTTTAGTCTCTAAATTGTGAATTATGGAACTATATTGTACTCATTGTTAACTAATTAAAACATCAACACACACATAAAAGACAGACGAACTAATTAATATGTGCGACATATAAAATTTGTTCTTGAAATAACATTCTAAATCCATTTATAAATAAAACCACATTATTATTTTGTCAACCACCTTTACCAAATTTCATCTTCATCTAATTAAATAGTGTTAACGAAGTAGATATTATAGAATTTTTTTTCTTTTCCGTAGACATAAATATTATATCAACTTTACGACAGATAATAAATTGTTGTCTTATCTGTTGAACTACAATCGCATTTACACGTAACTCAAGTGTTACAAAATTCAAAGAGTACATTAAGTTTTTGTGGGGGTGAGACAGAGAAAGAGATATGTTTTGGTGGAATGGAGCTTTCAATCCTCAACCAAAAACTCAAATAGTGTTGGAACAGTGAGATTTGCTTTTCTATCTCTCCTCTCTAACCTCTACCTTCTATGGTGCCAAAATATACTATATTACTCCAAAGATTTTCAAATAATTCACTTAAATAATTGAAGGGGCTTCTCTTTAAATTCATTCCCCATTATTATATATATCATCATTTCTTTATTAGAATGTTTTTTTTTAAAAAAAATAATAATAATAAATAAGTTATCAATAGTTTTTCTATAGAGAATATAATATAATACCTCACTTTTTAGGGTTGACTTCAACTTTATTCAAAATTAACTCTAAATGACTAATAAAACATACACATTAATAAAAACCCATCTACAAAATTACTCAATTATATATAATTGAGTAATTTTGTAGATGGGTTTTTATTAATGTGTATGTTTTATTAGTCATTTAGAGTTAATTTTGAATAAAGTTGAAGTCAACCCTAAAAAGTGAGGTATTATATTATATTCTCTATAGAAAAACTNATTAAATCTTAGGATCAAATTATACTAAAATATATACATATATATGGGATTAAATTTTCATCAACGTCTCGATATTTTTACACTTCCATGAATTTGACATCAACATGAAGGGTAAATCAACATTTTCATTATATGAGAAAAAAAATATATGAAACATAAAAAAGAATAAGCTACAAAATGAAACTAATATAAATAATAAATATTTTAGCTAGTTTTTAAAAAGTATAGAATGTTTATTTACTAATTTAAATATTTTTCTTTTAATTTCTATCTCTTTTTTAGAAATATATATCGATATCAACATTTACTTTAAATTGAGATTTTGACATTAGATCAACATCAACATTTTTTAAACGGTAACATGTATGTTTTTTTTTAGTTGTTGAGATATAATTACTGATATTGTGATTTGTGTGGTCAACATAAACATAGCTCAATTAACATAAACTTGTACCATGGTTTGTTGTTCAACCCTCACCTGACATTACTATGGATAATTTTTAAAAAAAAAAGTATGAAAGTTATGAAATATTTAATTTGATTTTGATGTCTTATTTCAAATCAAGTTTCATTTTTTAGAGACAATTAATTGGGATTAAATTAAGTTAGCATACCTAACTTTTAGGCTCTTTTCAAATATAGCAAAAGAAACTAAAATATTTACAAATATAACAAAATTTTACTGTCTAACAGAATCGATAGATTGTCTATTTTGCTATTAGTTGTAAATATTTTTAACAGATTTGATAATTTTCCTAACTTTTAACACAAATAAAAAATAAAAAAAAAAAAAAAAAACCTGTGTAATTTCAAGTTCAACACTATTAACAAAACGTTAACGCAACTAAACATTGATTTTTTTATTGTAGTCACTAGTCACTTCAATTTAGTCAACATTAATTTAATAAATATGACTCATCAGCTCATTTATATTCACTCTCCAAAAAGAAAAAAGAAAAAATCGTTTTTAATTTATATTTAAACAGCAAATATTTTAAACGTGATTGATTACCCTTTGATTTTTTATAATGCTTTCTTTTGCCAAATGTTTTCTTTGTGTTTTTACTTGCTTTCTAGAGTGTTTTCAAAAACTGAATCACGTTTCTGAAAATCTAAAATTATATTTAATAATTTTTAATTTTTTATTTATAAAAATTAAAATTATGAATTCTATTTCACCTTCTAGATTTCTGTGTTACATTGTCCACTCTCTATCAATATCTTTAAACGTTGAGAAAAAGAGAGCAATTTAAAAAACTAGTTTTTATTTTTAGAATTTGACTAAAAATTCAAATATTTATTTAAAAAAGGTAAAAAATCATGTTATAAAAACGGGAAAGAAACCATCATAAATTTCGAAAATATAGAAAACTAAACACAAAATGATCATCGGGGCCTAAAAAAGTAGTTTTTGTTTTAGAGTTTGGCTTAGAATTCAACTATTTAGTTTTTTTTTAAAAAAAAAAATGAAAATCATTATGAAGAAGTTATAAGAAAACTAATACTATTTGCCAAAACCAAAAATCAAAATTGAAATGGTTACCCAACAAGATTTTATTTATTTTATTTTATTTTTTTTTAACACATGCATTACTTCAAAATCTTTAATGGAAAACTAAAAGTACAGCTTCAAAATTTAAATTTATTTTGTATAATTGAATCTAACACAAACATAATATAGTAGTCCCTCCTTGTTTTTCGCTCCACTTTGGTCTCAATAAACTTAACCAAAGTTTTAGCCTTCCTTTTCCGTAACACTAATTTAGGTGGAAGATTCGAATCTAAAGTACTTTAGATTCGCCGAATTTTTCCTTTGGAGACCGATCAAAACCAAAATAAACCCAAAAAGAAAGTTTTTTTAAAAAAAAAAATATATATATATATATTGAATTTAGTTCCATGGTTTGGAAAATCTCAAAATCCAACAGAATAGAACAAGTGGAATTAATTGATGATTAATGTTTGATAGCGATAAGACAAAGAGGTCAGAGAAGAGATAGTGACCGTTGGATGGAGAATATAATATGAAATGTATAATAAGGTTAAAAAGTTGTATGTAAAAATATTAAATTATGCCAGTGCTAGCTGTGGGGTCTGTCTTTTAGATCCCAACATCTTAAAAAAAGAAAAATACAAAAAAATAAAAATAACAGTAATATAAATAAATAAATAAATAACATTAATTAATTTATTCTTTTAAAATGTTAAAATAAATAAAATAATAAAATTTATTGTTGATGGTGTTGACTACGCAGTTTTGTGCTTAATTACTCGTCCCTCTCACCTTATTTATTTCGAATCTGCATGCCTGTGTTTCCTTTTGGTTGAATTTTCAAACTTTCAATAATATAATTGAGTTTATAAATATTATTTATTTTAATTTATAATTTTTTTAGAATTATTTCAAATATAAAAAATAAACCAAAATATTTGTAAGTATAATAAAATTTGATGGACATGCGATAAACTATTATTTGTGTTCATCTATGTCCTATTATTTGTGTTTATCTACGTCATGTAGACATATATAGTAATCTATCATAGACATTGTGATATTTTACTATTATTTATAAATATTTTCAACATTTTTGTCATTTAAAATAATTTCTCTTTTTTTAATTCATTTCAATTTATATTTTCAAAAATCAAATCAAATTTTGGAGAGAAAAAATAGTTTTTAAATACATTATTTTGGTTGGTAAAATTTAACTAAGAATTTGAATGTTTCTTTGTGAAAAGTTAAAATTATAGTGATGAAGAAATGATTAAATTACAAATTTGGTCTTTATAGATTGAAAAAATAAATAAATAAAGTTAAGTCCTGTGGTTTATAATTAAAATTTAGGACTTGTGTGGAAGATAATTGGAAAAAAAAGATCTTCAACGAAAACAAAGTTGTATTTCATGTTTTCAAATATATGTTTGGTAGCAAATTCAAAAATTGGATTCTAATTTGTTTAAAGGTGTTTGATATTATATATTTATAAAAATCATAAAACTAGTTTTAGTTACCCATTCATATTCAGTCAACAATAAACCACTTTTTTTGATATTATATATTTATAAAAATCATAAAACTAGTTTTAGTTACCCATTCATATTCAGTCAACAATAAACCACTTTTAATTTATTTGTAAATATGATTTTAAAAATTATATAATTACTTTTTGTAATATTATATCATTTATAATATATACTACATATTATATATTTTAAAAAACTGAATTGGGTTTATAACATGACATATTATATTTCTAAGTATTTTTATCTTTATTTAATATAATTATGTATTTTAAAATTTAAAATATGAATACAATGTAAACATAAAAATGTTATTTTCAAAATATTCACTATTTGGATCACAAAATTCGAAAAACAGATTTCAAAAACAGGATCCGAGTTATTTGCCAAATACATATTTGCTTGACCCTAATGAATCTGAAAACACAAAATAGAATTCAGATTCTCTATCAAACAGACTTTTACTCAGTATGAATGTTTGTGTCAAATCCTCCCAAGAGATGTTTATAATCGATGGGGACTATTATCAATGTTCATGTCAAATCATAGGGACTAAATTCTAATTTTCTCCTAATTATGACCAAATTTGTAATTTAACCTAATAAAATTAAGAGAGAATTACCCACATAAATTTAAAAAATGAAAAAATAAAAATAAAATAGTTATCCAATCACCCTTTAACTTTTTTTTTTTTTTTTCCCTTACAAATGAAAGTTTTTCAACCATTCATTCCACATTTTATTTTTCAAACTCTTTTTTTAACTCTTTCTTTTCAAAAAATGGGTTATTATTATTATTATTATTATTATTATTATTGTTATTATTATTATTATTATTATTATTTTGTTATGAAAGTAGAGGGTAGGAATGGAGGGTTCCAACTTGTAAACGTTATCATCAGATTTTGTCTTTAAACACTACTTTCTTTTTTTTTTCCCCTTTTCCGCTAAAGAAAAGACTCTTGAATAACAATAGCTGGACTGGATTTCAAGCTTTTATTGGAGAGCTTGACCAAAAATTATTATTTGCGTTAATGTATATTCTTCAATTTAAAATTATTATGAAGTTAAATTTTAAATTTAATTTTGACTCTAATTAAAAATGTAAAACTTTGAAAAATTAGTTTAAATGGTAAAACTACTGAAAATATTTACAAATACACCAAAATATATCAATCATTTGGTTCATTTTTCTGTATTTAAAAATAGTCCTAAAAGTTAATTAATTAAACTTCTTTTAAATAACATTAAAAAAAGTATTTATTATAAATAAATAAATGTTAAAAAATGTAAATTTTAAAATATAGGGACAAAAATTAAAACAAAATTCAAATTCGAAGGGTAAAATTATAATATTTTGAAATTCATCGTATTAAAACTAAACTCAAAATTTAAAGATTAAAGGTGTAATATTCCCAAACCTACCTACAAGCAAACCAAAAACCAAAAAATTATGAAAAAAACGTTTTTTTTCTTTTTTTTTTTTTTTTGAGAAAGAAAAGGGAAAACTGTTGGTTGAAAGAAAACTAATGCAAAGGGGGAGTCAGATCAGACATGGGATGCAAATTGAGTGGACAAAGTTCGGATTTTTCTTAAAAAAAAAAAAAAAAAAAAAAAAGAGTACAAAATCTAGAAATCTAACAACCAAATAGAAACTAAACTCAAAATTTAAAAAGGGAGAATGTAAGGTTTTGAAATTTAGAAATTAAACGGAAACTAAACTCGATAAATAATTTTTTTTTTTTTTTGGTAAATTGCAAAAATCACCACTCAAGTATGGTGGTANTGGTAAAGTGAGTTCTTCTTTCTTTCTCTCTCTCTCTATTTCAGTAACTTTTATTGTTTTCCTTCTTATAGCCCTCTCTGATGGCTTTTCAGTACTTGGGTCTGTGTGCTTTTGCATCTTTGCTCTGTAATTTCTCTGGGACTTTCTTTGCATTCACCTTATTGATTGGTTTTTTCTTGATTTCTTCCTTTTCCTTTTGATGATTCACATAGGGTTCAGAGTTTTTGGGTTGATTTTGGTGCTTTCTGGCCGTGTGCTTCTCTGAGCTGAGATTCTCCTTTATACATTCTTCTTTTTTTACCCAAACCCATTTGAGGTTCTTTTTTTTTTTTTTCGCCATGATGTTGGGCTGGGGAAGGGCTGGAAACGACATATGGGTTTTCTTCTTCTTCTTGTGTTCAGGTGGGGGTTTTGAGGTTTTGAACAGTGATTATGAAAGATCTTCCATGTTTCACTAGTAAGTACAACTTTGGTTTGAATTTTGGGTAAATTTGCACCAGAGGGAGTTGGTGGTCTTGCAATTTTCAAGGCTGTTTTCTTTTTCCTTTTGAGGCGAGCTCCTGTTGATTCAGTCTGTTTCTGTAATGGAGTCTTGGAGTTATGTTTCTGAAGGAAAGGGATGTATGTCTGATGAAATGAATTCACCTACTAGTTCACTTGCAAGGAACAAAGATTCTTTGTTGGGCTGGGAATTCAAAAACCCTTGCAGCTTTGGTAGCACTATGTTACCAACAAGTCAACAGGTTGACAATCAAGGTTTTGGGGAACTTGTTTTCCCTGAAATGATTGGGAAACAATTACCTGACAATTCAGTTTGTGATATTTTGAGTAGTAAGGTTGTTGGTGGAAGATTTCTGAATCCAGCTATGAATTCCTCCAATGCATTTCTGGGGGAGGATGAATCCACTTCAAAGCTCTCTGGCTCTATTGTCGATTCTAGCAGCCGGGAATCATCGTTTATTGATTTAAAGCTGGGGAGATTTGCTGACCAAAGAGATGCTCATGGTTACAAATTTTTTAAGGGAGGCCCCATTTTATCATCATCTGAGTCGTCGATGCCTTCAAAGCGGGTACGAGCTTCCGGGTTGAATTCCCAAACTTATTATTGCCAAGTTTATGGCTGTAATAAGGATCTCAGCTCCTCTAAAGATTACCACAAGAGGCATAAAGTTTGTGAAGTTCACTCAAAGACTGCAAAAGTTATTGTGAATGGCATAGAACAAAGGTTTTGTCAGCAATGTAGCAGGTTTGTTAATTTTCATCAGTCATAATCCTATGTGCTTACTTTCTGTCTCCTATAACTGATAACAATTAACATGAAAAAGAAATAACTCAACACTTGAACCAAGCTTCATACGTCGGATGTACTTTCATTCTTTGCATCTATTGGAACAAAACAACGTTTTTCTCGTTAAAACAAAAAAGCAAAGAGTGGTTCTATTTGTACAATTGCTACCAACTGTTATTTCAAGTAATTAATTTCCTCGAATCAACATCCCTGACTTCTTTTACTACTTTTTTTCCCCTTACTTATCCTAAAAATCTCCATTTTCCTTTAAAATTGGAATCAGGATATTAAGTGTTTTTCTTTGACAGATTCTTCTGAAATCATAAAACTAGTTTTGTTTATTTTTACTTCTAATCTTGTCTGTGCTTATCTCTTTCTTCATCATGGTCAATGTATTTGCTAAATTAGTTTTGGTTGATCTATATATAGTTAGTTGCAAATTTAGCAGATAACTTTTACATATTGTTCTATAAATGTCTTTGGTGTAAAAGGTATCCCAAGTTCGAGATCCACACAGGTTCATTAAATTAATAAGTCCATTTGAACCTCATTTTTATGCTGGTTAACATCGTTATTGACTTTACACTAAACACAAAACGAAGGGGAAGTGGTTGACCTCTTTGAAAGTCCTGATTAGGCACTTGCTCTAGACTTTTACGACTTGTCCCCCCACCCACAAAGCAAATCATTAGTATTGTTGCTGCTGTAATATGTTTTAGCTTTTGACTTCCAGGTTTCATTTGCTAGCTGAGTTTGATGATGGTAAGCGCAGCTGTCGTAAACGTCTTGCAGGTCATAATGAACGTCGGAGAAAGCCTCAGGTGGCTATAAATTCTGGCAGGGCTGGAAGGTTTCTTCAGTCATATAATGGTATTAAAACTGGATCATTTCTTGCAATCCTTCTTTTATTATACTGGCTGCTTATATGCAACGTTGTCTGGTTTGTGTAAGCATGAAACTTTCTGCTTGGCTTCATTAAACCTTGAATCTCTTGCTATTTCTACATAATTTTTTTTGATTTCATTGCTAAACTTTTTTATTGATTTATCCTAATATGCTCAATCAATTAGCATATGGAGTACCTGCGGCATATTTTCATCAATGTACATTCCATTTCTTAAATTTCATTTATTGAAATTAATCAAGATGAGAAGGAATCTTTATTATTCAGTGTGCTTAACCATGACCTTGCTCATTATTGTTTATATGTGTTCTTAGGTTCCCCCATGTTCTTGGTTCCTATGATATTTCTTAGATACACAGATATGTTGTGCCATTGATATTCATAGGTATGGTTCTTTTTAAAATATTTGTCTGATTCTGATATACGCTTAGACTGAGGACAATGTAAACAGAAACATTAGTCTAAATGGTTTACCAAATGTTAGCAAAACAACTAATGAACTTCTTTGGGTTTTTTGTTTGTTTGTTTTTTTTTTTCTCCCCTTTTTGGGTCTTATCAAAAGAAGCAAAAGGTTTTGATTAGTTTCTGAGTGTTGAACCTTTATTTTGAATCTGATGCTATTACTTATGCTCAGAAATGACATTATCCATCAATTGGAGATGTTATATTATGACATGCAAGGAATTCCATTCAGTTATTGTAGCTATTAAATTGACTACATTTGGGTTGAACCAACATAACTACCACCTAAAGATCCATCTGAATTGCAGTGTGTCCTTCTACTGTCAAATTATTTTCTCCAAACAAGAACCCATTACAAAACTTATGGCTTCTATCTCTTCAACTTTTCTCTGATCCTGATGTAATGATGGTCATGTTAACAAAGATTTTTGTTTGTGACAGCTGATTCTGAGTGACCGGAATACCCAATTGGAAATATAAAGATCCAAAACTAGTTTGTAAAAAATATTAAAAACACCTGCAGCTTCCTATATTTGTATTGTCAAATGTTTGTGTAACTATTGGTTCTGCACTCTAAGGCATCATCATGTCACGATACCAAATTTGTTTCACGTTCACAAACTGAACTAAGGCACGTATGTACTGCTTTCCAGTTCTCAATTCTTGATTTAATATTTTGTTCCTGTGAATAATTTAAATGTTTTTTTAAAAACTTTTAGTTATAATGTTCCAGACATCAATTTTCTGGTCGTGTAACTGTTGAAATAAACTATAGGTAGCAGGCTTCAAGGAACAGCATTGACGGCAACGTCCTTTATCTGCCAAGAGTTATTACCAAATGGTCTTTTGCATCCAGAGAAATATGGAACAAGTGACTGGTGTAGGACTGTGAAAATTGAAGACAAGAATGAGTATATGCCTTTGTCTGCTGTTCATGTTCCTAGTGGCCACTTGCATTCAAAATCACTCTTCTCTCCTTACGATATTGAAACCCAAGTTCCTCCTTTCCATGACAATGGACCAAATGCATCTGCCACAAATATGTTCAAGGAGAACAGTAATCAATATCCTCTTAGTGTAGGAGCTGTAAATTCCAGTTCTCGTTCTTACTTTCACAATCCTTCATTAGGCAGTGAATACTTCAGTGTTTTTAGTGCAGCATCAACCGACCGACTATCAGGATTATCAGACTCCGGTTGTGCTCTCTCTCTTCTGTCATCTCAAACACAAAACTCCTCAACTCATTCATCAGGGATTCCTATTGGTCGTCCTTTGGTCTTGCTTGATGGCCAAAATCCTTACAGCATGAGTCAACTTTCTGAAAAGCTCATGGGAGTAAGCTCCCAGGTTTCTGTGAGTGGTGTGTCCAATAAATTCGAGTCATCAGGGTTGAATGCTTCAGAAGGTTGTGCCCTTGGTCCCATATCAACACCTGACACAAGTGATGCAGTAAATTTGGAAATTACAAATCGGATTTTCCATGGATCAAATTTGACAGATCCTGGTGAAGGTGGCCCCACCATTGACTTGTTGCAGCTTTCATCACAACTCCAGCGCGTTGAGCACCAGAGGCAAGCTATGCAGGTGAAGCAAGAAAGTAATGCTTTCTGCTGCCTCCGGATCACTTAAATTTTATGGAAAACAGGTACCTGAAAATGATTCTCTTGCAAAACTAGATTTTTGTTCCCATGTTAATAAGCCTGAATTGAGGAACTACCTCAGAAAATATCTGGAAAGCAAAATGAAATATTATATATTTTACTTTCATTTTTAAACAAAATTAGCTTCATTTATTTGACTGCAAGATGGATTTATCTTCACCATGTCAATTCTATTAACATAACATGAAGATCAAGAGTTGAATGTATGATCATGATCACTTAGAATTAATTTATTTTATATGGCTCTTACCGATATATATATTTGTTAAATGGAAGTTTTCTTGTTCTTGTCACTGATTTACTATATTTCTGAAATATGTACTTGAATTGTGATGGCTGTTGGAAAGCATGTGGTTTTAGCTGTTTAGATTTGCTTCTTAACCTGCTCAAGTGCATTGATTTTACTGAAGTCGTGTTTACAATGAGAGCCTTATTGACAAAAATAAACAAAGAGCGTGAACCAACAAAAACTGACTTGATAGTTGTTAAAATCAGAATCAAAACCATGAAATAGAAAGAAACAGAAGACGGAAAGGAGGTAAAGTGACCCTAAGGTGATTACAACAAACACTTTTCGTTAGAGGTGAGCATCTTGAAATGTTGAGCACAAAACAATTTAGAGTGAGTGAGAGAGAGGGAGAAATAGTGTGGCTTTCGAGGAAGTGAGGAGGAAAGAAATACCAACAAGTTTAACCTCTTAGATACCGCAAAAGACTTTTAAGAGATAAATGAGACAAATATGATATTTTTGTAATCACACCACTTTCACTATTGGAAGGTGTTCTTGTAATTCCTTTTGGTTTGGGGAGGGGACAACTTGTCCCTTTGACCATTAGGTTGTTGAGTTGGTTTCTTTTGGAATGAAGTGGTTTTGAAGGAGAAAAGATGCTAGCTTTAAGACAAGTTTAGGAGGGAAACAAGATAAGCAAGTGCCAGGAGAGGAAAGGATGCGATCTAAAGTGGGAGAGAGAAAATGTAACATGAGAAGTTGGATTGAATAACTTAATGTAGGGGAAAGCTAGCTTACTGGGATCATAGGTTTTATTTCCTCCTCAGGATCTGCCCTCCTGGAACTGGCAATAAACAAAACCAATCAGTTTTATCATCAAAAAAATCAAGTTGGAACTGAAATCATTGAATCTGAATGAAGTTGACCACTTTGGTTAGTTTGTTGATTCATTCCAGATTATTGTGTTCCACCATCTGTATGTATAATGTTTTTTTTTTCTTTGGATAAGAAATAATTTCATTGATGAATGGAATATCCAAAGAGAACAATGGGGATATACCAAAAGAGAATAGCCCATAAACAATACAAAGCAGAGCCCAAAAGAATGGGATCAACAGATAACAAGAAAACTAAGGAAGATAGATACAACCCAATCCACAAGGGACGTGTTAAAAGATAATGATGATTGGATCCAGAAAACAAAAGTATCGCAAGAACTAGTGGAGAATGAGTATCCACACAAAGACCAGATCAACTAGAAGCCCGCTTGTCAGGACTTATAGATGTCATATAGAAATAGACCGCTCTCTATGCAAAGGTTGAGGCTTTGTTTCATACGAAATAGAGCTTTCTAGATTCCGTAATTCTCTCGATCCTCTTTTCTTCTTTGCCGACGACTGGTTGGGTTGTTTCTTTGTTTGGATCACCTTTATACAAAGACCAAGATCTCTAAACTATGGAGCCCCTGCTATCATTGTGGAACTGGGTTAAAAGGACCAACTGAAGAATGATGAACATATTCGTACCGATTTTCTTCCATATGGTTGTCTGTATGTATAATGTGAATAAGGAAAGATTAATATCTGTAACTGAAATCTTCTTGAGGCATGAGGCAAGGGGGATCTATCATCCTTCTAATACTGATTTGTAGTCTCCAGCATGGCCTTGAAGTTCATGTGAAGAAAACCAAATTGGACAACCTGCTGCTTGCTGATAATATTATTGTTTTGGGAGAGTGTTTTGAGTGGGCTTCAGCCTTAAGTTATGAGAATGTATGTTCGATGGGGTTTCAGAAAACTTGAAAGAAATGAAGAATGCTAATTTGTCTAAAAGGGAAGGACTAACTTTCACCGAGTCTGTTCTGATTACTTTACCTACTTGTTATCTTCCCTCTTAAAATCCCTATTAATGTTTGTGTGTGTGTGCGTGTGGGGGTGGGGGGGTGTTCATTAGACATAACTGCAATATTCAGACCTAGTGTCCATGGAGTTTTGTGATCAAATGTAGGAAGAGATGTGAGCATTCCTTTTCTTTCAACATTCTAAATGGGGAGGTCGAGTTTTTAGAACCACAATTGGGTATGGGAAAATTCTCTTAAAAGTTTTCTCCCTCGAAACTTCCAATTTTGACCATCCAATTACAGAAAGGCTGGGCTATGGTGAGACACTGTTGGGATGTTAAAACTAATTCCTGGAGGATCCTTTTCTTCTGACGTCTTGATGATATAGAAATCGATGAAGTTTCCCACTTGCATTCAGATCTTAAATTGCAAAAACACTAATAGGCAGCATGATATGATTATTTGAAAGTTATCTAGTATAGTAGCAAATCTTTTGCTAGTCTTTTTTTCCCCACTCACCTTGAGTTAATTAGTCTTGTCCATAAAAATATGTCTACAGTCATTGTGGAATTCCAGGAATTCCAAGGAGAAATCCAACTCTTTAAATTTTGTAAACTTGTTATCTATTGTATATTTTGCCATAGAGAGCAGAACAAAAAACCCTTGTCTTGCCATTGCCCCTTCACCTAAAAGTTGGTATGGCTCATGTTTGTTATTCCTTTGAAAGCATCATCAATATTCTTTCTTTTAGGAGCTCGTTCACCAAGTACAAGAGATTTCATATAGATAAACCCATAATACAGCATCTCTAAAGGAAGCTTATGCTACAACCTCCATAGAAATCCATTAGTTCAAAATAAAATGGTGCAAGGTTTCATTTTCATATCTACACTCGGGCCCTTTTGTAGGAGAAACCCGTGAAGTGTAGCTTAGGAAATTTTTTTTTATTACGTGTGAAAGGGTTAGTAGGAATCATGATGCATGGAATGGTTTTCGTCGAAGTTTGGACTTGTCATGTTTGCAAGGTGATGCCCAATGCTCAGGAAGCAGGGCGACCGGCTTTTTTCTTTTCGTTTCTTTGTTGAACTAGTATGCTTTCTTTCAAATTCCAATCATATGTCATATTGGAGCTGCCAGTATCAGTTACATAATTGTTGAATCTAGAATAAGAAAAACATTATGCTCTCTTTATACATTTTTTAACAATATCAACTGTGAACAAACATCACTTATTGCATCTCTGATTGTTCTGTTATGTCGTAAACCATTGCATATATTCAGATCCTTAGCAGCACTGACTCGGATGGTTTTGACAACTGATTCATATTGGAAAAGGTGACGCGACAAGATGAAATTTGTGCTGACTGAACAATGCAGTGGATTTTGATGAACTGCTTGCTGAGAGTGCTGTTGGTAGGCTGAGGAGAACTTCAAAATAAAGTAGCATGATTTGTTCGTTTCTTATATGAACTAACTTTGTTCCATAAACATTGATATGTTGGTACAATTCTTGGACCATTCTCGAAGTATTCTATTGTTGATTTGTAAAATTGTCTTCGCGTTCTTCTCTAACATCCATCGTTTTAAGGATGTATTCTACTTGTAGCTTTGAGATCTGGGATCCCTTATTTGATGGAGTACTTTCTGATGAATATTTTTGCAAAAGATATTGTTTTCTATTTCATCAAATTGGTGGGAATTGAAGTGATAAAGTCTCATCACAGCTCTTTGACAATGTTGGAGATCCGAACATAGTCTCACATGAAAAGGTTTTAGTTATATAAGTGAGTATGAAAGGTAGAGATATTTATCATCCTAACAAATGGATATTGTTTTGAAGAGAAATATTTCAACCAATAAAAAAAGATTGGAGATCCTTTTAGCTAGCTTTGAAAGTAGAGCTTGTCTAAAGCAAAATGGGCAATCAAAAGCAGAACTAATGCAGTGCAGTCCAAAGTAGGAATGTTGGGAACATAAGGACTTGTTACAATATTATAGATGATTAAGGTTGTGTTTAGTAGGCTGGAATGTGATTGAGATCGTGTTTGGTAGGTTGAAATGTAATTGGGATTACTAGGAATCAGATTACTATGGAGTTAGCTGGAATGTAATTAGCATTACTATAAATTTGATTATAGTGTTTGGAGTGTATGGTTGAATTTATTATTATTATTATTTGACTATTTTTTTTTATTATTATTATTTTGACTGCTTTTTATAATTTGTTTTCTGCACCATTAAAAAAAATATATATATATATCATACCAATCATAATTTTCCAAATTTTAAGTTACTTTCTTAATAAAAAAAAATTATTATTATTATTATTTTGATTGTTTTTCTTACCTAAAATTTCCAAAATTTGTTTATGAGATTTTGTTTCTAAAATTTGTTATAAGTTTGTTTAAAATTTGTTTAAAAGATTGTTTTTTCTAAAATTTGTTATAAGATTGTTTAAAAATTTTTTCTAAGACTGGGTTGGTAAAACAAAATAAAATTTGTCTATAATCTGATTGTTTGTTAAAAAAGATAGAAAATTTAATAAAAAAATGTGATTTTTTTTTTTTTTGCAAAAATAAAAAAATTTATCTTTTAAAGTGACATTTTTTATTTATTTTTATTTTGTATTTTTTCGTTGGTTTCAAATATAACAAAAATGAGTAAAAATTTCACTGATAGAGAAAACAAAGAAAATGGTTTAAGTTTTTAAAAAAGGGCACTATAGTAATTGAACAGATGTTGGCAGAAGGGCATTTAGCATTCATTTTAAAAGTTTAATTTTCATTTTGGGCTTAGTAAAAATATATATTTTTTTTTCAAATTAAACAACATTTTGGATAAGAGAAAGAGATGAGCAGGAGTCGATTTTTCATTTGAAATAAACGTGCAGTTCATTCCAAAATTAGTTAGCCATTTTTTTAGGTATCAATATTTGTATTTTTAAAAACCAAATTAAGCATACTACTCTTTTCATGAGGTTAGCCATTTTATCCCCATTTCATTTTCTAAGTTCAAGTTTAAAGATTCCCTTTATGCATAAGAGTAAAAATGTGGTTTTGTTGACATTCAAGTTGTAATACCAAATCATTTTCAAAACAGAACAATGAGTGGGTAAAACAAACCGAGAACTTTGAGACAACTTCAGACCAAAAGATTTGATCGAATGAATGTTAAATCTTTAAACAGTAATAAATAAAATAAAATAAAATAAAATAAAACATTAAGTAAACTATTTCGAAACAACTTTGGATAATTCAGCTACTTCCTCTCCAGATGGATTCAGCTCATCCCAAGCTTCAATCCAAGTGAGCATGGCATCGGCAAGCTTGACGAAATACTCGTCAACTGAACTGAGTTTTTCCCTCACCAGCTTGGAGAGTTCAATATAGCACTTCTGCACCGTGTTGCAATCCTTTGATAGGGTAACAGTTTGGAAAAATGGTATGATCTGTTCTTGCCAAAAGATTCCTTTGTATTCCTTCTTGAGGTTTGTAAATGGGCTACTTGCCTTGCTGTGCCAGATATATGGCAATCCTGTCTTCACTCCAAATCCCAAGTGATCACATATGACCTACAAAGATGTCAACCATTCGGTAACCACTCGAGGGTTTGTTGGAGATTATGTTTGCAAAAACAGAATGAATGCAGAAAGATACAAATATGAATGGTTGAATAGAACATTCTAATCTATATTATTGAAGAGAATGGTTAAATAGGAATAAGATATACCTTCATACACCAGCCAGCCCACATATCGTCATAGCGACCGATGGGTTGGCCATCTCCCATTAGTCCAAAGTACATGGCAGGACCGATTAGATCACGGTTGAATGCTAGATTCATTCCACACATGGGAAAGAAGGTGCCCTTCGGTATTGTCAAAACTGCGTCGACGTACCTGTTATGTGAACATACTGCCAAAACATTAGAATTCCAGAAGCAAACTGTTAGGCCACAGATTGTGAATACTTATGTTAGGAAGGTTATTGTGTTGTCTGTTCAAACTTGCTGGAAGGTTATTGTATATTTCCATCATTTGTGTCGATCTTGTTTGTAATATCAAAGTTAGTTAGCAATGTTCTTGCACAAACATTATAAAATCCAAATCTCTACAATGTTTGGCAAGTGTCTCTCTCTCAAGTACCTTGTGTTTCTCTCGAGTGGTTTAACGAGTTGGGTGGGTGCATCATAATCTGGAATGTTTAGCCAGAGGCCATGAGACACTGCAGTGGGGACACCTTCCCGGAGAGTGAATGGATATCCACGGACAAAATCAGCACCTTCTCTATATGGATCATAAAGCGTGTTGAAGAAAAATGGGGTTGATGGCGTCAAGATGTTCTTAATGTGCTGTTCAAGTGCATTAATCTCTTTACCAGATGGGTCTTTAGCAACCTGCATCACAAGATCAACATCTGAACTTCACATCCATAGTTTGAATCAACGTATATCCAGACAAGATATGATTCATATGATTAAAGAAGGCGCAAGAATATCCCAATACAGAGCAAAGAAATGCATAGTGAAGATATGTATACTCGAAATTCTCTTGTGGCTGCACGAATGAGGGAAGGGATTATCGTTATACATCTTGTCATTATTCTAAAGTTGGACTACTACAAATGAGTTGTGAGCTGAGTGAATCTCAACGAAACATGCTTTCAGAAAACACATTGCCTGTCTCAAAACATTTCGGCGTGCAGTTAAATATCACAAAAAGGTTCTAAAAGAAGTACATTTTATTCTTTAGAAGTGTTTTTAGGAGATTGAAAAGCGATCTCCAGCTCAGATAAAGGTGAAAGTATGACCTTGCAGTGATTGCAATGTTTTAGAGAATAAGAGAACAATTCTAAATATGTACAAGGCCAATTCAAGAATCGACCATTACCTATTACTATTACCAAATTAAACCAAAATTCAATAATCAAAGATAGGAAGGATCATCTTAGATCACGATTGATTCAAAAGTTAAGTTTATGGGTGAAGGTAAATTATATCATCCAACATGACTCAACAAGTGGAAATCAATATTAAGTGGAGAGGAAATAGTATTGCAGTCGTTAGAACACTCAGAGCCTCCTAGACCACCTACCATCTTAAATTACTGATTGACTCAAAAGTTTAAGCTCATAGGTGAATAAATAAACCATCCAAAAGTGAAGCATGAAATTAGTGGACCAGCATGAAGTTCCATCTTCAACCTTTAACATTGACAAGGTTTCTCATTCAACATACACGTTACACTTTCCGTTTTCTCCGCAGTCTCTCTCCCTTCCGTTAAAAAGTACATTTATGAAGTAACAATCCTTTTGGAAATTATCCAAAGTTCCAAAGAACCAAACAGATTCATCCCAAATTCAAGAAAGCTCAGTGGTAAAGAAAGATTGGCAGAAAACAGGATCAGATAATTAAAAACTATCCCTAAAAACTCTCAATTCAAACATTTATAAATTCAGAACCAAGCAAGAACAGGGAGCCAAAGCCAGTAGCCGAGTACCCGCATTGTAAAACTCGTTACAAAAATGAAACAAAAGAAGGTAAAGATGAACTCACAAAGCAGTCATCATCAATCGTGAAGATGTACTTCTTCTTGGAAATCATGTAGCCAAAGCACCTACAAGCAGAGTCCTTAAAGGAAATGCAAGAGGCCCTAGAACCGAGAATCCGATTGATATCGTCACGATTATAGAGGTCATAGTCAAAGCCGTCAGGAACTTTGATACTCTTGGAGGGGTCGCCGTCTTGGACAATGATCAAATGATAAGGCTGGAAAAATGGCCTCCACATTTCGAGGAAGTCGAGGTTACGGATGGTGGGGATGACGATGTCGAGCTCATCTTTGAGAAGAGAGGTGGGAATGGGAATGGACTTGGCGTCCGCCATTGTTGATGATGAAGAAGAAACGAAGAAGAAGCAGAGAGAATGAAAGAGAATTTTGATTTTCGGACAAATGGAAGGGAAGAGAAGTGGGTGAAGAATTTGAAGGTAAAGAATCCGAATATGCGGGACGGCACGTGCGTGAATATAGAGGCGTTTCGTTACGAGGCAGTCAAATCATTTCATATGACAATAATTTTTTTTTTTTTTTACTTTTTTTAATATAAATAATGAGTCAAAATATTTACAAATGTGAAAAAATTTGATTGTCTGCGATAAACTATAATAGACTTTTATCGCTGATAAATAGTAAAATTTTTCTATATTTGTAAATAGTTTGATATTTTCTATTTATTAATAATTTTTCATTCTTTTATTTGGCAAAATAATTTTAAAATAAAAAAATAAAAAAGAAGTAACCTTACCGTAGTTGTTCATGGAGTTGTGTTCAGCAAGTAGAGTCATTGAAAATCTTAGAGGGAGAGAGAAAAATGAGAAGATGGAGTTCCTCGTAAATGTGTAAACTTCAAAGTGAACATTGTTGAAATGGGTAGAGTTATGTTATTTAATATTGACATGTAGAGTTAGTGTGTCAAACACTGAGTTGATTATTTTAACCAAATTAACTCAACTCAAGTTGGTGAGTCAAACAACCCTTGCTTTTTAAAAAATGGGTCATATTTGCAACTTCTTTTCAACTTTTCAAAACTATTTTTAAAATATTCTAAAGCCTAAAATTTTTACTCGAAATGTTATAAAGAAACAAATTGACAAGCAAAGAATAAAGAAGAAGAAGAAGAAGAACGTCACAAATTTACGTGGTTTACTAACAGTGTGTTAGCTACGTCCACAGACAAAAGAAAAAAAGTTTTGTTATCTTAAGAAGCAATCGAGTATAAAATATAGAGATGATGTGTAACTAGAGTTAAAGAGAGTTTGCATATGACACCCTTCTTAATTCCTAAACAAAATAGACCCAAAATGAAGGCTCAAAACAAAAATAGAAACATAACCCAATATAACATATTCAAAGTATCTCAACATGGAATGTTTTAGTGGTAACCTAGAATAGAAATTTAGATTATCACACTCTTTTTAAGCTAACGACACATCATTTTAGGTCTCAATTGCCATTCAAATTTTTAAAAGATTTTCAATTTAATAGTAGTTTTGAAACGTTTATGAAAAGGTTAATGACAATATTGTATTTTTTTGAAAAGAATAGAGATATTTCTAAAATAAATGACAAAGTTTAGGTTTTTTTTTTTTTTTTATGATTTAGCCTTTTTATTTCGATAGCAAATTTGTATAGTAATATATGTCCTAGTTAATGCACTTGTTGCTTTTTAAAGAAATTTAAAAGTTCAGTCTTTTACTTTTACCTTTGTTAAACTAAAAAATTATAGCAATATAAAATACAATATTTGAATATCTTTTATGAGAATTGAGAACAAGAGTAGAGAATTGAGAGTCCACCTTTCTTCTCTCAATCTTTCTCTCTATATTCATTGCTTCTATTATAGAGGAGAAATTCAAAATATGCAATTTTCTACCTGTCAATTAAAAGAGGTCATAGGAATAAGAAAAATAATCTAATATTACTATATTACATATTCATTCTATTCATTATTTGACACGTCATTAAATGATTTTTTATTTTTTACTTAATTATTTCATGGACTTCACATAATTCTTAAATGCTACTTTTGTGACAAGCAAAACAATGAATGGATGTAGTACTAAACAATTTTCATACTACTATAGTATTAGAAATTTTCTCAGAGAGAGTTGGCCTAATAAAACTATTGATTGTTTTTTGGTTGAAAGTATGCATG
Organism: Citrullus colocynthis; assembly: GCA_031780015.1. Classification (NCBI taxonomy): domain Eukaryota; kingdom Viridiplantae; phylum Streptophyta; class Magnoliopsida; order Cucurbitales; family Cucurbitaceae; genus Citrullus; species Citrullus colocynthis. The sequence goes on from QLSR01000225.1 coordinate 2,639,145, forward strand.
GCTTTGTCTCAACTTTACTTCAAAAACATATTTTATGAGTTAAATACCCATTTTCTCCTTTTAGCATCAATTTCAAATTAAGCATTATTCGATTGATTAAATAATTATATTTTAAAAGAACAAAATATGGATATTCTCACATGTTGTTGAATTAAAAGAAAACATTTTAATTACTATTCTCATTTGTATTTCCCTGGTAGTGATTCATTATCAATCACCCAAAGAGTGTTTGTTTTAACATGGTAACATTTTTTTTTCTCTAACACGTGATACAAATAACATGATTGTACGTACTACATGTTATTAAGGTTAGACTGTAACCAATGGTCTTGTCAACTATTTGACTTACACCATCTAACATGACGTTTATTAAGACTCCCTTTCATTTCCTATTTTTTCCTTTTTTTTTTTTTTTAGAATTATGTTAATGATCTTGTTTCTTATTTTTAAATTTTTTTAAAATAAAAAATCTCTAGAATTTGACCAAAAAATGAGAAACTACAAAAGAAAAAGGAGGAAGCTTCTCATAGTTTCATTTTTTTTAGTTTGCTTCACTTCGGCCAGTCTTTTTTTCATAATGCTTCTTCTGTATTTTTTTTATCCCTTGTTTTTAATGTTTAACAAAGTAGATTTAATGGGTAAAATGAACATAACTCAATTGATAAATAATATGTGTTAGCGATCAATAGATCATAAATGGAGAGAGATGAGATATGGGGCTTCTGAGTCTATGTCATGGCAATGTCGATTGTAGAGGCAACATATTAATAACACAACAATCTTGGTGTTAGACAAGGGGAAGAAATTTCAATATTATGATAGTACCTACTACTCTCATTTATTATTCGATATGTAATCAAATAATTTATTCATTTATTTCATAGATCCTACATAATTTTTAAATACTAATTTTGTAGCCAATAATGAATAAAAATGGTATGAAAATAGGTTGGTAATGCAAATTGTTTTTGAGAAAGGGGAGAGGAGAATCAAAGAGAGAGGGCTTGACGGTGGAGATTGAGGGGACAAGGATTTGTGTGATTTCTTGCACCTGTGATCATTTCGAGGGATTGCTTTGAGAGCTACGAGGAGGGGAACATACGACTAAATACAACAACAAAATAAACATCATTTTAATATTTAAAGGAAAAAAAAAAAAAAACATATGTGTTCCTATATATTTGTTTATTTAAAAAAAAAACATAGGGAAAATAGATTCTAGACCCCTATGTTTTTTATCTACTTCAGATTTAATTTCTAGGTTGAAATGTTACACTTCTATTATTAAATAAGTTTTGAATTTTATTTTAATTTAGTCCATAAATTTCAAAATATTACATTTTTACCATTAAAGTTTGAATTTTATTTCAATTTAGTCCCCTAAATTTCAAATTTCACTTTTAACCTCAATTTTTTACTAAATACTCACCTTAGTATTTGGCCTATTAATTAATTTAAATTAATTATAAACTAAATTTTAAATTAATTTTAATAATGATGAAAAAAATAGTGAAACTTAATTAATTATAATTTCCTTAGTTCTTTTAAATTTATTAATAGACATTAAGAATAAAAACTGAAAATTAGTGTTTTTAGAAAAGTCTAAGTTAAAAATGTTGATCTAATTAAAACAAAACTCAAATTTCAAAAGTAAAATTGTAACATTTTGAAAATTTAAAGACGAAATGAAATTAAACTCAAACCTTAAGAACTAAAATTGCAACATTTTAAAATATATGGAGCAAATGGAAACTAAAACCCGAATTCTAGGGATTAAAAAAGTCGTTTTTTTTTTTTTTCTTTCTTGTCCAAAAACATGTAAATAATTTTCTTTGAAACTAACATGTGTGTGTGTGTATTAGTGCATAAACTAAGGAGAAACAAGAAATAATAATGACTATCAAACACATTTATGTTTTTGTTTTAAAAAAAAATAATAAGAAAGAAATTGTTACCACGTTCTAGTTGTTACAAACAAAAAAAAAAAGGATTAAAAAACATGAAATAGAAAACCAAGTATAGAAAAATTATCAAACGTCGCACAAATATCCGGCAAACCTTGTTTTCACAATTTTAGCCTAGGAGCTCCCAAAAGTAAATTAATTATAACAATAAAAAATGAAGGAATTACTCAAAAAGAACAAATATTTCTAAATTAAATTTTTTAAAAACAAGGGGAAAAGAAAGAAAAATATTATAAGAGCTAACGTAACAGAAAGAAATTGGGCTCTAGATAGGCCTGTGGTCAGGCCTCTTGTGTAACACAACCACAATTCTCTTCGCAAAGCAACAAGCCCAGCCCAATCGTGAGTTCTCTGTTTCTTAGAACAAAAATATGGTTTAACAGCTGAAGGATTAGAAATTTTAATTTGGCTATCTTTCTAGAGTTCTTTTAAACTTCCATTTTGATATATTTCTATAGGTTGACCAGATTATAAATTATAATCAACCCAGTTGGAGATTTAAAAAGAAAGATGAATAGGAAGAAATGGAAAGATGAAGCAAAAGCATTACAGTTGTTGCCCTCTCTCACTCAGGTTTAATTGGGTTTTCACAATAATAAGCTAAGAATCTAGCTGTTTAATGCTATGTAGGAAAAAGAAAGTTATTAAATCATTGTCAAGATCAGGATAGCACAACTACTTGTTATTTAAATTTTAAAAATAATAATAAAAAAAATGTGGATGATAAATTAAGTTTACTAAAATAATTAAAAATAAGTGAAGAAAAACTCGGTCAATAAATTGGAACATATACTCTAACAACTTATAATTCTGTTGGAAGCTTTGAGATTCATTTTCGGACCAACTCGATTTTGGATCATGTATAACACCTTTGAAATAATTTATTTTTCAATATTTTAAACAAGATTTAGTTAATTAAAACCATGTTTAAATACTACTTTTAGTGGATGTATTTTTGGTCTAGTTTTATTTTCAAAATGTTCATTTTAGTCATTGTATATTCGACTTTAATTCACTTTGGTCCTTCAACTTTTTAGAAGAGACCATTTTTGTCCTTTAAAAATGAAATGAACTGAAAATGAAAATGAATGATTCAAAATGATCACTTTTTTAAAAAATACAATGACCGATGTGAACATTTTGAAAGTATAAGGGTAAAAGATAAACAAATTGAACCAAAGTCAAAATAATGGAATTCAAAGTGGTATTTAAACCTAAAAACAATTTTTCGAATTTTTCATATTACACATCAACAAACATATCAAAAACCTTTAAAAAAAAAAAATCGATAGTTAATTATTTATTTTTTATATATAGAAATGATTTATAAGATCTCATCTAAAAATACTGTTCTCAAAGTATGTCTCCTTAGTCCTTCCTTACCTGGAGGAAGGATGATACTTGTCTGTTCATGATCCAAACAGGGTAATGGAAATGATACTCAAGCTTCATATTCCAAAAAGATGATCCTGAAAAAGATTGAAGAAATGTTTAGGCTAGTTGAACTCTTACCAAAAGAATACGAACTAAATCACATTACATTAAATTACAAATCCAGTCCCTATATTTTGAAGTTTGTGTATATTTGGTCTCTAAGTTTTCAAAAGTGTCTAATAGATCCCTACACTTTCAAGTTTATGTTTAACAGGTTCTTGACAAATTCAAGTTCTTAAAAACTAATAGATCTATTAAATATAAATTTATATGTCTGACAAGACCTTAAACTTTCAATTCTGTGTCTAAGAGGTCAGTGAACTTTAAAAATTTTGAAAACTCAAAACTAAATTTGTAATCTTGAAAGTTGAAGGACCAAATAGATGCAAACTATATCTGTAATTTAGGCTTAAATTAATTAAATAGGTAGATGAAACATGGGAGGAGAAAATTGGTCTATGGTAGATTTCAAATTTGAATTGATTTACATGTAGAATGCATATACTTGTTATTTGAGAAAAACACTTCTAAGTTCATTTTTAGTGAACCTGCTTTTAACACAATTAGACTCCTACCAAACTATATTGAACAGGATATAATCGAAACTAAAACTTACTGATTTGGTTCAGTTGAATGGGAGGAAAACTTGATTTAGAAGCAGTTGAAATCAGGTCCTGGGTTCTACACATCTGCCTGCCTGCCTCTGGTGTGAGAACTGTGACAGTTGAAAAGTCTCTCACCACCTTTTGCATCATTCCTCTCTAAATCTTTGCTTCAAGATGCAGAAATACTGAAAAAGATAAGTGAAGGGATTTAAGAGGTTATGTGATTGTGTGTAAGAGAAGTAGCTGAAAAATATCACAGGGAATATCTATCTAACAACCAGTAGGTGAGAGGTGAGACACCTTCTTGCATTCTCTTGAACTATATTGGTCTCTTCATTTCTCAATTTCTCCAACTCCATGGCACCAGCAAAGAACAGTTGCATCCTCTGAGTTTTAGTTAGTTGAAGCTTTTGATCCTGCAAAAGCTTTCAAGCCATGGAAGTTAAATGGGAATGTCACTCGCCTCGACAGCAAAAGATTGCACTCTTAGCACTTCTGATCTTTACAGCTTTCTATTCAACTGGTAAGTACATGTTTACTGTTAAAAGAAAAGAACTTCCACTTTCATAGTCCTGTTATTGGTGTGTTGTAGTTGATGAATTTGTTATTGCTTCTGTTGATCTTCGACAGGGGCATACGATCCATTGGATCCAAATGGAAACATAACAATCAAATGGGATGTAGTCTCCTGGACGCCAGACGGATATGTAGTAAGATTGTGAAACTTGATTCGTTCCCAAATTCATCTGAAACCAATACACGTTTAGTAAATCATGTAGCACCTTTTTCGTCCCTCCCTTGTACAACTTTATGAGGATTAAAAAGTTAACCATGATGAAGAAATAAAATTACTGAAATGATCCTTGCTCTTCGTTGAGTTTGGAGAGTGAGGATCGGATCACTAGCGTAAAGCTATTTTCAAATGCCTGATTGCCATACTGACCTTGGATCTTTTTTAACTGTGACAGGCTGTAGTGACAATGAACAATTTTCAGATGTACCGCCATATCAATTCACCAGGATGGACTCTAGGCTGGTCGTGGGCCAAGAAAGAAGTAATATGGTCAATGGTAGGAGCTCAGACAACGGAACAAGGAGATTGTTCCAAGTTCAAAGGAAATGTCCCTCACTGTTGCAAGAAAAGCCCAGTAGTTGTTGATTTGCTCCCTGGTGTTCCTTACAATCAACAATTCTCCAATTGCTGCAAGGGTGGAGTATTGGCATCCTGGGGACAGGATCCAGCAGGTTCGGTCTCCGCCTTTCAGGTGAGTGTTGGGCTAGCCGGCACTTCAAACAAAACTGTAAAATTGCCAAAGAACTTCACTTTGCTCGGCCCAGGACCAGGATACACATGTGGACCTGCAAAGGTTGTGCCTTCTACAGTCTTCCTTACTCCTGATCGCCGGCGGAAAACTCAAGCACTGAGTAAGCTTGCTTTTATTTACCATGTGGTGTTCCTTATAGAATCTTCTAACCCTTGAGTTGTTATAGAAAAAGCTCTTGAAGTTGATTTATGCTTTCTTCTGATGCAGTGACATGGAATGTAACCTGCACTTACTCACAATTTCTGGCCTCCAAGAACCCAACTTGCTGTGTATCACTCTCAACTTTCTATAATGATACAATCACTTCTTGCCCAACGTGTGCGTGTGGCTGCCAGAACAAACATAATTGTATAAAGTAAGACTTCTTTCTCTACTCCAGATGGTAACATATGTGTTTCAGGAACCTCTAAAAATTCTATAATAATAGTAAAATAAAATTATTTTTAAAAAAGGGGGGATAAGTCTGGCCCTTATGGATGGATGTTCCTCGATCCTAGCATCTACTACTTGCGAACAATACCAAAAAAATAACATTTCCTTAGTCAGATCAAAACCATTTGCATACCTTGGAACAGCTACACCATGACTGCATTCTGCAGTATGAAAAGTAATATACTTAGAACATCAGGTTGATAGAATAGGAAACCTTCTTGTTATCTGTTCAGAATGAACAGTAGCCTAGTGTCAGATGTCTATAATATACTTTTCAACTAATTTTCAAGCTTCCCATTCAGCTCAATAGCTAGAGATTATAACTACATTTTTTTTCTTTTAATCCCACTATGCAGGAGTGACTCAAAGCTACTGCACAAGGATGGAATAAACACTCCTAAAAAGGATAATACACCTTTATTACAATGCACCCATCACATGTGTCCTGTTAGAGTACACTGGCACGTAAAGATTAATTACAAGGATTACTGGCGCGTGAAGGTTGCTGTAACTAACTTCAACTATAGGATGAACTATACGCTGTGGACACTGGCAGTGCAGCATCCAAATCTGAACAATGTAACTCAAGTCTTCAGTTTTGACTACAAGCCCCTTGTTCCCTATGAATCCATCAGTGAGTACTAAAATCCTTATGTTTTCAATGCAAATGTATGGTTAATTCAGTCTTGTTTGACTTAAATGCACTACAAAATTCAATGTGCAGATGATACTGGCATGTTCTATGGCATGAAATTCTACAATGATCTATTAATGGAAGCAGGGCCATTTGGAAATGTACAATCTGAAGTACTCATGAAGAAGGACAAGGATACCTTTACCTTCAAGCAGGGTTGGGCATTTCCTAGAAAAGTATACTTCAATGGCGACGAATGTCAGATGCCACCGCCAGAATCATACCCATTTCTACCCAACTCTGCGCCTGGAGGCTCCGGTGCAGTTACCAAATTAACCACCTCCTTGCTTTTGATACTCTGGTTTTTGTGGTGATTTGTGGTCATTCTTCTCATTCTTGACAAACTTCAAAGATCTACACCTGTTCATAATTCAAGGGAGAAACTGCAGATCTGCAATGATGAGAGGTATGCATGCCAGACATTATTGGTCATAGAATACATACACTCGGCAGATAATCAATGTTTGTTGTTTTTGAGTTGTCTGAAGTTATCTATCTTGAGTAAGAATATCCTCTCTTACCAATGTGCTTCACAGAAAATTCAGTATAGACATGATTCTATAGTGCAAATCTTATTTTTTATTCTGTAGTACATATTCTTGACTCCTGTTAAGTACATGAAACGATTCCATCATGTATCAACTTAAATAACAAAGAAATTATGCAGAAAACAGGCATTCTATGGAAAATTTGAACTGTTTCATAAGTTATTACACTGAGAGCGACAAATACTTTTTAATCACTAATTATACAAATAAAATGATTGAACGTATAACGTAACTATTTGTACAACACAATTCGCTCCAAATCTAAACAAGAATGAGGATGAGTTAAATAACCCATCCACAAATAGAAACAAGCTCGTATTGCCTTCAATTTAACCACCAGTAAATTTGATGCCCTTGACCAGATTGACACAAGCTCGTGGGAAATCTCAAATGTTAGAGCAACCAATAGTATTTGTTGTTCTCCGTAATGCTTAACTTATTGTCCAAAATTCAACAGTAATGCCAAAGATATTAAGATGGTCATGAGTAGAGATATAGCTGGTCTGGAACTGGCATTTGGCAAATAAGGATAGGCATCTGGAGGTGGCATCACACAGTTATCACCATTGAAATAAACTCTTCTTGGAAAAGCCCAACCTTTGTCAAAAGTGAAAGTGTTCTGGTCTTTTTGGAATAGGAGCTCAGACTGCACATTACCAAGTGGACCAGCTTGATTGAGCAGATCATTGTAGAACTTAACTCCCCATAACATCGCAGTATCATCTGCAGGACAGTACCATAGTTAACAACCACAAAGTTGAGAAACTAAACTGCATAGTGCCGATGTTTCCAATCAAAAGAGATGATCAGTCAACATTATATGGGAATAGATATATTCAGAGATAACTTACTCAGGTCACCATATGGGCTCAACGACTTATAGTTAAAGCTGAATAATTTAGTAATATTATCAAAATTGGGGTGCTGCACCACAAGATTCCAGAGTGTGTAGTTCATTCGGTAATTGAAATTGGTGATTGTGATTTTCACCCTCCAGTAATCCTTGTAATTCAGCTTCACATGCCAATGGACTCGAATGGGGCACATGTGGCTGGTACACTGAACCAAGGGTGCATTGTTGCCTGATTTATCAGGAGCTGATACTACTGAAGCCAAATATGGAGAATCTGGACTGCAAAAGATAATTTGAGCAGAAATAGATTATTGAGTTGAGTAAAATAGTTTCAATTTTTCACCCCAACCACAAACCCAATGTTGAAAGAAAAATAACTAACACAGTGCCTGATGTACAACAAAAAGGTAACTTACTCCACACAGATCCCAGAACCCGCCGTGTTGTTTTGACATCCACAAGTGCAGGTTGGGCAGTTGACTATAGTATCATTGTAGAAGGAAGAGAGGGAAACACAACAAGTGGGTGTCTTCTGAGCAAGGAATTGAGAATAGGTGCATGTAACATTCCAAGTCACTGACATAAGAAGAGCAAGGATAGATTCAATCAAATGTCATTAACTGATGTTATTCATGCTTACAAGTAATTTACATAGAACCTGCATTCAGTCGGATACCAAGTCTATGCCCATTCGACAACCAACTCAATTTATAAAGTCCCAGACAGAAACACCTGAGTTAATATCATTAATAATATCTATGTGCATGTAGACAACATTAGAAATCTACATTCTACATTGAACCTAAATATTAAATGTGCAACGGCAAGTTTACTTACTCAAAGCTTGAGTTACTCTTCTTTTATCTCCAGATACAAATTTGGTTGGCTTCACAATCTTTGCTGGCCCACAAGTGTATCCAGGTCCTGGCGCTTTAAGCGTGAAGTTTTTAGGCAGTCTAACAGTTTTGTTACTTGTTCCTGCAGCACCAACACTGACTTGAAATGAACTTGCTGCATTGCCGGGGTCTTGGGCCCATGAGTTTATCACTCCACCTTTGCAACAATTTGCAATCTGCTGATTGTAAGGTGTTCCTGGCAATAAATCCACAACGGTTGGATCTTTCTTGCAGCAATGAGGAGTATTTCCTTTGAATCTTGAACAGTCACCCTGTTCGGTTGTTTGGCCTCCCATCATGCTCCAAATGACTTCTTTCTTTGCCCATGTCCACCCTAATGTCCAACCTGGAGCTTGAATATGGCGGTATTGCTGGAAGTTGTACATTGTAACAACAGCCTGCCCCCAAATAGATAATCATTTAGATCAGAGAACCGATAAGAAAGAAGCCAAATGAGCTACCAAACACTAGAGAAAAAATTACTGTGTGGGAAATAAAAACTATGACATGCACATTTATTGGCGACTTTCAGATATGCCAAGTTTCCATATTATAGCATATACTCATAGACACTACAACTGGAAATACACTAGAGTTGGCATAAAAGAAATGTAAAGAGACTAAGCAAACAAATAATTGAGGTACTGATAATCTTCTAAATCAATTTTGCACGAAAAAACGATTCAGTTTAATTCCCCAGTTATTAACTATTATATTTGCAAAAGAAATAACATTGTCGCAGAAAACCAAAGAAGCGCAACTCTTATATGAAACTTACAACATAGCCATCTGGAGTCCAGCTCATTACATCCCACTTGATTGTGATGTTCCCGTTGGGATCAAGTGCATCATAGGCTTCTGCAAAGAGATCCAGTGAACAAGATGAAAATCGAAGTCTATCAAATAACATTTTATAACTATTTTTATTTCTCCAAGTCACGGTTGCTAGTTGCATCTCATTCTTCCTCTAATTTCAATTAAAATCACCATTACTAAAAACAATAACTATCGATACGACGCAACAAAGATTTCAGAAAGAACTCGTTGACTTATCAATGTAACTAGATTCCATCATAATCTAGCATCCGCTCGTTAGTTCTCAATGTAACAAAAAGAAACACTCGCCTCCACATTTCAAATCAATCAATCAATAAAGAAGAACATAAAAACCAATTTACTAAGAAGAGATGAACAGTTGAAGTAAGCACAACTTCTAAGTATTCTCAACTACCAGATAACCTAGATGAATTAATAAACAGTTGAAGTAAGCACATCCAGTAGCCAAATCTGGAACCTCCAGGCAGAAATAAGTAACAAAATTTGAGTTCACCGACCTGTTGAAGTGAAAGTGAAGCTGGAAAGTAGAAAGATGAGCAAGACGGCTAAGCCGGTAAGGTCGGCGACGGATCCGGTGGAAGCGAAACGCCGAGACCTCATTTTTCCGATGCAGACTGAGCTGCAGGCGGCGTTTCTGCTAATGGCTCAAGATCTGGCAGAGGAAACTTGCCGTGGCCAGTGAAGAGAGAGAGAGAGTGGGAAGTATTCCACAAGGCTATAAGCCTTATAATGGTGAATTGTGAGAAATAAAGAAATTGATTTTAATGGCGGACTCTCGGCTTTTCTGATAAGAGCAGTTACCGCCGTTGATTAGTGAAATTCCAATTCTACCCCTTCGTCGCTCCATTTTAACTTAAGCTAATCAAAGTTTAAAAGTGTCCAGATCTTTGTCAATGAAAATACGGGATAAGTTGTCTCGATTGATATTTCCGGATTTTTTTTAAAATATAATTGAATTAGTTGTAAACCTTTTTTTATACGTGTGGCAATTTGTTGTTTATTTTTAGATGTTTTAAAAAATAGAAAAATTATCAAAAAATAATTATAAATATAATAAAAGATCTAGATATATACGGATATATGTTTATTTGAGCTTATTGCGGTCTATTAAAAGTAAAATTGTGCTCTATTTGTAAATAGTTTAGATATTTTTTTCTATTTATAATAATTTTCTTTTATTTTTTATGAAATAATTATTATGTTGGCTTATCTTGTTGATATTGAACTAATAAAATGTAGAAATATCGATGGAAACATTGATCTGTCGACAAAAAAAAATTTAACGAGCGGGTGAATTTAACTTCCTAACTAATATATATTGTATGTTGGTTGAACTACAATCATGCTGACAATTTAAATTTAATAGGTACTCTAATCACAATCTTCTCGACCCAATTCTTCTATTCTCTAGAGCTTTAATCTAATCTTTAATTTTTTATCATAAAAAAAGTACATATTGACCGCTATTAAAAAATTAATAAAGATTTATTTTGTGAATATGTGTGTGTATGTTGCATTGTTCTCTTTTATTTGTCAAAAACTTAATGGTGATTAGTTAGTATGTGATAGTTCTGTATACCAAGAAGGTAAGTATTTTTAACACTAGTTTTAAACATAAAGTTTAGTACATTTAGCAAGACAATTTTAGAAATGAACAAAATGTAACTACTTTTTTGTGTAAATTTTTTGTTCATAGCCATTATATATGTTATAGTTCTAGTAGGAGATAGATTTATAGTTTTGTGATTTTAGAAGAGCACATAAGAGGGGCAATTTATTGTTATTGTAATTTTGGAATTATCATATAATTGGGTTGGAGTTGATATAGTGTATTTTGTAAATTTTGGAATTGTTCGTACTATACGAAAGGTAATAGAAGAATGAAACTATTAGTTAGATATATTAGATGTGTAATTATTTTAATTGATGAAGTTGCCTTATTTGGAACATAATGTAATGCATGAAAAATGAGATTAAGGAAAATTGGTATATTTAGAGTGTGCTTGTAATGCATTTACAAGTGTTTAATTTAAAAAAACAAGTCATTTTGAAAAGAAAAAAAAAATTGAAGTGTTTGGCGACCTACAAAATAGATTTTGAAGTTATTTTTTAAAAAAAAAATTTATCAAAAAAGTTTAAATAAAAATGATTTTTTTAAAAAATATTTTTTTTTCAATCAATCAAAACGAGTCCTTAATTTGGGGGGGAAGCATACATTAAAACACATGATGCGTAATCAGTGTCAAAAATAAATAAACTTGTCAATTTTTTGTGTCAAGATAAGAATATATTTGACAATTAAAAAACGTCAAGAGCAACAACACATTGATACGTTATCAATATCAAAAATAAATAAACATGATAAGTCTTTTGGTTTATATTTGAAGATAATAACCTTATTATATTTTGCAGTATGAAAATTATTATAATTATTTAACCAATTTTGATAAAATTTAACTTAAAGGACTAAACTGTACTTTTGGTTTTTGTTCCTTTTGGTTATTATACTTTCAAGTTTGATTCATTTGGGTCCTTATACTTTCAAAATGCTCATTTTGATTCTTATACTTCTAACTTTGGTTCATGTTGGTCTTTGAACTTTCAAAAAGTAGATATTTTGATCTCTTAAAAATGAAATAGAAATGAAAACGAAAGTATCAAAATAGTCACGTTTTAAAAGTATAAGACAAAGACCAAACTGAATCTTTTATAAATATAGAAACAAAAATGAACGAAAATTGAAAGTAAAGGGAAAAAAATGAACATTTTGAAACTACATGGCCAAAATAAATCAAAGTAATATATATATATATATAGATATATATATAAAAAAACTACCTCTATCCTTCTTATACACATATATATATATAAAAATATATATATATATATAGATATATATATAAAAAAACTACCTCTATCCTTCTTATACACATATATATATATAAAAATATATATATATATATAGATATATATATAAAAAAACTACCTCTATCCTTCTTATACACATATATATATATAAAAATATATATATATATATAGATATATATATAAAAAAACTACCTCTATCCTTCTTATACACATATATATATATAAAAATATATATATATATATAGATATATATATAAAAAAACTACCTCTATCCTTCTTATACACATATATATATATAAAAATATATATATATATATAGATATATATATAAAAAAACTACCTCTATCCTTCTTATACACATATATATATATAAAAATATATATATATATATAGATATATATATAAAAAAACTACCTCTATCCTTCTTATACACATATATATATATAAAAATATATATATATATATAGATATATATATAAAAAAACTACCTCTATCCTTCTTATACACATATATATATATAAAAATATATATATATATATAGATATATATATAAAAAAACTACCTCTATCCTTCTTATACACATATATATATATAAAAATATATATATATATATATCTCTCTCTTATACATATTTTATAAAAATAAATATATATAAATAAATATATAAAAAAAAAAAAAAAAACCACCCGGAGTTTATAAAATTCTAGAAAAGGAAAATTACTTATTTACATGTAGAAACAAAATGGGTTTCCTTTCCTTGTTCAGAAGATTGGAATCTATACTAAGATTTAAGAAAGAAAAAGAAAATAAAAGCTGAAAGTGTGTGACTTGGTAAATAGATGAGAAGGGCAGGGGCAATTTTGGAACAAAGTAGAAAATTTTAAGGAAAGAAAAGAGTCAATAAATAAGAGAGGGAGACAGCTGGCTGGGAAGTGGGGCAGAGGAAAGTGGTTGGTCGACATTTTGTATTGTTTTTAGTGTCGGTGGAGATTAAAATTCTTTGCTTTTTATTTCATTTTTTGCGTTTGTTCCATTGCAAAATGTACCAATTTAAAATGTCCATCTGATGCATTCTATTATTATAAAATAAAATAATAATAAAAAAAACAGTTCTATATATTAATTTAACTCTACTTAGATTTTTGTGATTGCAACTCAAATAAATCAATTTTAGGGTTTGGAAATTATTAATCTATTTTTTTAATTGATTTTCATCTCATGCTTTTGTTAATATATATATATATATATATATATATATATATATATATATATATATATATATATATATNTATATATTTTGATGGTTAAAAAAAATTAGAATTTATTCCACATTATTTTAAAAATTAAAATTTAATCCTTACAATTTTGATAAAACAGCATAACCAAAAACTCTACAATTAGTCAAGCAACTATTTACGAGTTTTAATCAAATCATGGGAACTAAATTTTAAACTCTTTCTAAATCACATACCAAATTTACAATTTAATAATTTTAATGATGAAAATTAATAAGTTATTTAATAAAAACGTAAGAGTGAGAATTTTAACATTTAATGTTTTAATTATTGACACTCGAGCTAAAGTCAATCATTACTATTCAATACAATGATATGATTGTTTAATATATATATATATATATATATATATATATATATATATATATAGGCACACACCAAAATACTGCAAAAAATTTGGCCTCATTTGGTTTCTAAAAAAGTATAGCTTAAATTTTTCTTCCAGAGTTGTCAGAGATAAAAATAAAAAATAAAAAACAAAAAAAAAAGTAAAAACCTTTAAGAAAGATAAAAATAAAAAATAAAAAACAAAAAAAAAAGTAAAAACCTTTAAGAAAGATAAAAATAAAAATAGTAGTCGAAATTTATAAATGAACAAACAAAATTAAGAAAAAAAAAAAGAATTAAAAACAAAAATCGTTATCGACTGAACTATATTGATTAAAAAGATTTTCTTTCGCTGAAAATAACTTTCATACATATATCATTGATTGAAATATCAAATGTTCAAAGATCACTTCTAGCTACAATAGAATATATATATTATTTGATTGGAAGACCAAATTAATATATTACATTTTTCTTGTGGAAACTTATGATTTGCCGACACTCTTGTGGGGCATGTTGTGCTTATGTTGAGAAATGAGGGGTTTTTTTTTTTATTAAATTAAAATAAAAAAATGTCAATGACCATTTATAAACTCATTACGATAAGTTTTCGGTGAATGTTACATTATGCACATATATTTTAGTCGAGTTTGTTAAAATTAATCTCAAAGAGACTTCCAATATAGAAAAGAACAATTTGTCAACCACAAAATTTTAATTTTAAGCTACAAAGCGCCAGATACAATTTTAAAATAAAATGTAGTAATAAAAACAATGATTAATAAAATAATATAAACAAGACAAAATAATCTATGAAGCAAAAAGAATCCTAGTTTCATAGGCATATTAAAAGCCATTAAGTTAGCTAAAAAATAGTCGGTTAAAATTCAATTTTTACCCATAATTTTGTCACACTAAATCAATTTTCACGGCAAATTTTCAAAGACCCTAGACAGGTACATATTGCAGCCCCCGATTCAATTTCCGTAAAAATTTATCAAAATTTGCACAAATTTAAGTTTGATTAATTCAGAAATTAATTATGACTAACTTCGTCATAGACTCACAAAATTTAACAAAAACTTAGCTCTAATAGTGCCAATTTATCTTTGGAATCTTATCAAATTTACATTATACATATGTTAAATGTATAATGTAAATTTGTGAGAACATTTTTGTAACAAATTTTCACATAAAAACTTACAAAAATTTTCAAACTTTTCAAGTTGAAAGTGAAAATTACAAAACCTATTTAAGTTTAAAATTAAGAGAAAAATTGATACTTATAGATTAATGGGTAAAAAATGACTTTTTTTCCTAAACACTTATTATTAAACTAATATGTGGAGAGTCCTGTGCATAATTCAACCATCGAGATATTAGTAATTTTTTCTATATATTGAAAATTGGAGTCTTCACCCAAATAGACTCGATTTTGTAATGTTTGTTCTTTTTTGAGAAATAATATTTGGAAGTGCATGGCAAACAATATACAAATTCATTTCATCAAATAGTTCTAAGAAATCAATCCCGATAAAGCAGTCAGAATGCAATAAAGCTACTGAAGATCAAATCTTACGCAAATAAAAGATCAAATTTTAATGTACTACTTACTATACAATAGAGGCCACATTTCCTATTTCCTAATCAATCAATGGTAATATGAAACATTTCCTATTTCCTAATCAATCAATGGTAATATGAAAGGTGGAATCCATTTAAATACATTTTCAGAAAACTAGTTAACAACATCTATAAATTGTAAATAATAAAGAAAATCCAGTAAGATTGCGTCAATTTTGATTATGTAGTAGTAAACATAACCTAAGTGTAACTTGAAAAAACTTTGAAATAATAGAATCTTCACATAGATTATCTCGGACGAAGAGCTTCAGAGCCTAATTCGTCTTTGTTAACTTCTGTTGATAGGATTTCTTGCAATTATCAGCTAAAGTATAAGCATCATTCTTTTGGATCGGACTCCGTTTTCGGAACTAGCCGGGGAGTTTTTTTTTTGTTGGTCAGCTTGTTTGTTTTCTGTTTTTCCTATATATTTTTCATTTCCCTTACTGTAAGCTCAGTTTCTAATTAAAAACAATAATATAGTAAGAAAACAAGGGCCAAAGTTGGCACCATCTGCCTCCAAAGGATAGCGCTATCTCAAGGAAAAACATTCTTAATAAAACAAACTGATATGCTCAGTAAACCACAACCCATGGAAGCAATTATCAATAAGAAAGCAACAGATTCAAACACAACATATGAGATGTAAAGAACGAGATGAAACTCGCCTGATCTGAATGGCTGTCTTAAGATAGCATTCCGCATCTGGTCAGCTTTTCCATGGATAAGCCTGTAAAACAACAACATTCGGCAGGATGGTAGACAAGAACAAGTCCAAACTTATTCAAATTTCATCATCAAGAGAAAACTGATAAAAGCAGAATCACCTATGTTTCTAGTAGTACATGTTCTCAGCTTCAGTTAACCAAATATGAACAGTAACTTCATTTTACACTCTGTGGATAGATACTATGGGATTAGAAACAAGGCAACATTCTAAAGTACATTTTCCTAAACGAACCTGGGATGTTAATCCACCAAAGTTTGACCTTGTTCCTTTGTCCAATATAATGGAATGACATGCAGAGCTGCCATTGTCCCGTATTAGTTTCAGGTAAACTCAATACCAAACAGGGCAAAATCAAAAACCTCTTATTTCTCTGCTGCTAATATTATAAAGGGAAGGAGGGATGAAAAGAAAACAGAGGACATCATAAAAAAGAATGGATCAAGTTTGAAAACAAACTTCAATTTGTATGCATTCTATTCTAGTGCTACATTATCAAAATGCTCTCCGCATTGCTTTCTTCGGTTTCTTGACAAAACTCAAACGGATTTGCTTCAGTCGTCGCCTCTTTCTGGCCATTTTCTCCGGCAATGTCTCCCTCTTCTTCTCAACCTTCTTTACCTTTGGCTTCTTTACATATCTTGGATCCACCTGATATGCTTTTGGAGTAACTGGCACTCCTCGTTTTTGAGCTTCATTAAAGAGTGAATTTGCTTTGTCCAGACGATTATGAGCACATAATTTTCCCATCAATAGGTCATATGTCTTAATCCCAGGTTCACACCCGTCCTTCTTCATCTTTGCAAAAACAGTCAGAGCATGATCAATCCTCTCAATCCCACACAAAATCTTCAGAAACTCATAATAAGCCTTCTTATCAAGTGCATCACCATATCCTGCAGACCTCATCCTGTCAATCATTTCATCCCCCTCTCCTGTTCTTGCAGCTTGATACAAACTTCTAATCAAAATAAGGAACGTTTCAGCATTGGGATGACATCCCCACTCCCGCATTCGATGAAACAAATTAACTGCATCACTCGTTTTCCTAATCTTGCACAAATTATTGATCAGCACATTGAAAGTTTCCACATTTCGTGGAACCCCACGATAATCCATTTCCACCAGAATTTCCTCCGCTTCAGAATGAAGTCTAAACGGATCCTTTTTCCTACAAAGTTTGCAAACACAGTCAAGCAGAGCATTATATGCCGTTGCCCCTAACGCAAACCCGCCCCTGTACATCTCACCCGCCAGCCTTTTTGCTTCATCAAGTTTCCCATCAACACACCATCCTTTGATCAGAGTATCGCATATTGTTTCGTCAGGGAAAAATTCGTTCGCCAAGTCTTTGACCATCTTTTCTGCATGGCTCGCAAAGCCATGTTCACAAAGCTTCTCCACCACCATTCTAAGCGACTCTTTATCCCTCTTAAGCCCATAATTCTTCTCCATCGTCTCAAAAAATGAGATCAACTTTGTGGATCGCCCAGCACGAGCGAACCGATCAATAGACGACTGCAGGGTTTTAGCCCCACTGATCCCTACACCTTTCGCAAGAACTTCATGAACCGCATTGAAATCCTTTCTACGACCAAAATAATCAACAAAATACGAGATAGTTTCATCCGTGTGATGAAAATCAGGATTTGATACTAACCACTCATTAAACCCTAACACCGTCCGGCCAGCTTCCGATGACAGATTGAGCGTATTGAGAACTAACTCCGGATTCGGCTTAACATGGGAAAAACTGAGTTGAAGGCGCTGCGTAATGGGAAGAGGATCCAAATCAGGGTCTTTGAGAAGCTCGGATGCAAGTGACTGTGATGTTTGATCCACGTCATTGTCGCCGGATTCGGAAAAGAACGAATGAGAAAGTGAGAGATGCAAGGGAGAAGAAAACCCCAATGCCGCCCCATGATGCCGGAAATGGTGGGAGAGAGACGTCAAATTTCGATGTAAAAGAACCGTCCTCGCAGAATCGTTCAAGGAATTGGAAGAAGATGATGATAGAGATCGAAGAAAAAGGCTTCGAAGTTGCAGATACGGTAATGGGGGCATCGTAGACGATGAGCTCTGAAGAAGAAAAGTAAAAAGAAACTTAGCTTAGAAGAAGAACGCTAATGGAAGCTGGAGCAAGACGAAAAAACCTAAGTGAGGAGTCCAGCTAGTGGGCTGGGCCGATTATTATTAATGATAACAAAAGTTGTGGGTTTCTATAACTATGGGCTTTCGAAATTCTACCGATATTCGGTTGGATTTTTAGTTAAATGTCATTTTCATCCAAGTTTGCTCCGGACATTAACAGAAGGTCAAATTGGTAAATTTTTCAATTTTAAATTAAGAGACCCGAGAGTTTAGGCCTGGGTATTAACTTCAGATACTTTACTTTTGGTACCACCCAAATTGCTTAATATCAATAGAGACAATTATCTTCATTTATATATTTGTGTTTATTTCTTTTTCTAACCAACGTGGAACTTTGTTCGTACTCTTCAAAAGGTAGGTCATCAATCGTAAAAGGAATTCACGAAATAGTCCTCCATACGAAAAAAAAACTAATTCTTTCCAACATATTAGTCAAATTTTTTAACTCGTTTATCAAATTCTATCAAAATAAATAAAAACAAGTAAATTTATATTTTTAACATTCGAGAGTTGTATAATTAAAACCTCAAACTAATAGTTACTATTCTTCCTTCCTAGTTTTAATGCAACAACTTCTTCTGATCTAAGTAACTAAATATATAAACATTTTAGTTAAATTGTTTTTTATTAAATAATAATTATAAATAAACCCTTTAAGGAAATATGTTTTAATTTTCTTTTGTAATATTTGATTCATAAATTAGAGGAATGTAGCCACGAATAAAAAGGCATAACTAAAAAAATTAAAATAATTAAAAATTAAAAGAAACAAAGAAAAACCAAATAACCTACGCTGCATTTTGATTTTGTTTATTAAAAAAAAAAAAGAATAGAAAAAGGAATAAAAAAATGGGTTGGGGTTTAAAAAATTGTGGTTTCTTTTTTCTTGTATTTTTCTTTGTTCCGTCGTTAGCCATGGTTGGTTATAATTGGTCGTATGTGTTTGAATGAAAATCTCATCTTTATATTCTTGAAGGAATCTTCAAATACATATATTTGGATCCTTAAAAGAGAAATATTTTAAAGTTTAAATTGTATGTGATAATATTTATTTATTTTTATTATTACTAATTTTACAAAAGTTTTAACAAAATCATATTAGGAATATGAAAATTGATTCAAGGTAAAGACCGAGCATATTTGTATTTTTGTAAATATATATATATATTTTGCAATCTTTACCTGAATTTTTTTATTTATTAGATTTTTCATTTGATGAATTGGTTAACAAAGAGAAACATATATTTTTATGTTTTTCCGGAAAAAAAAATATATATGTTCAAACAAATTATAAAACAAATGTTTAAATATAAATAATTTTAGCGATGTTCCGAAGAAAAAAAAAAATTAACAATGTCACTGATAGAGGCATCTTTACACCCGCCTTTTGAAATAGGGCATAATAGTGCTTACTTGAACGGAGACAATTCAAGTTTGGAGGATGTGAAGAAAGAATCATGGATTAGAGAATTTGTTATTGGTGACATACTAATTTATTGAAAATGCCAAACTCATCAAAATCTTTGAAGATGGAGAGATATTGTATATGATTGATATTATTATTATTATTATTATTATTATTATTATTATTTTTGTTTCTATAATTGTTTCACTAGGAAGAAGATCATACAGTAAAATAAGAGAAGTTAATATATTTGTCAAATAGACTCTTTGAATTTTAGTTATCTCCGAAATTTTGGAAAGAACGAGAATTTGAGAAAATTTGTAATATTTTTTAGCTTTTAAGAAATATATATATTTTGTTGTCTACATTTAATTATTATTATTATTGTTATTTTAACTAATAGCTTTGATAGAAATTTTGATATACAATTAAAGGCCAAATCTTCCAAATATATTAATTGGGATCTATTTCAATATAGAATTTGTTATACTTTTATCAAGACTGATAATAAAAAAATTAAAAAAAAATAAAACCAAAAATACATAAAAAAAATAAAGCAAAATTATAAAGATGATTTGTAGAATCTTCTGTCCATACATTTTTCTACTTTTCTTTCTTTTTCTTTTTCTTTTTCGAAGAACTCTTTCCAAAACATTTGACTATGATCAACGAGTGAAAAATAAATTAAAATTTCCAGAATTTTCTCTTTAATTTAAATTTTCATTCTCTAAATTTTATCTTCAAACAAAGAAAGAGATGCATTCTCTAAATTTTACCTTCAAACAAAGAAAGAGGTGAATTCATTTGCTTCAACTATTTAACTATTTATGATCGTCCAATTAGTCTGTGTTAACCTAGAATTTATGTAAGGGCAAAAATTTATATAAATATAAATTTAGATACGTTGATATAATATAGTCTATATCTTCAAATAAAAGAGATGTACAATTGTAAGTTATTTTTATTTTTAATTATCTTTTTTTACCATTGAAAGTTTGAGTGTAATTACAACTATCACTACACTTTAGGATGATTTTTGCAATTCGTCCTTTAATTTTTACAAGGTGGAATGTTAAATATCATATTTTGCAAATAGAAACACAAAAATATTTGTTCCACCAACTTTATAAAATTTTAAATTTTAAATTATGTTATTCTTCGTCAATTTACTCATTTCTTTATGTAATATTATTGTTGAATATGTACAAAAATATGTGAGATTAGGATTTAGAGTTAGCTTTATTTATGTTTTGGTTTATCGTTTTGCATTTTTCTCCATGATTGTTCTTTTTTATTACATAGATCATTTTTTGATGTAATATAATATATTTTTTTATATATAAAACTTAAAAGGAAAATTTGTAATGCGAAATAATTTAAACTACTACTACCAGCTAATTATTATGGTAAGCACTTTTGTTAGATTTAAAAAATAACAATAATAATTAGTGTTTTTGTTTTTGTTTTTACAAACTTGTAACAAAATGTAGATTACTAAAATTGACAAAACCGGGCTGTTTTAAAATATCAGACCAAACAAAAAATTAATGAAATTGAAATTTATAGTTTGGTTCGGTTTAAAGTAATTAAAACATCGAATTATTTGATTCAAATCAATTTTACATTTAAAAATCAAATTAAAACCGAATCGAAACTGAATCATAACCAAGCTTAACAAAATCATACTATAAATATGAAAATTGCAACATTTATTTCAATTCTTTTAAAGAAAAAAGATCTTTAACACATATAAAATTTATAATGAGGTAAGTTTAATTGTTATGATCTAATTTATAAATGGTCATAATTATTCAGTTGGCCATTAATTTTCGTGAGGTTGGAAAAAATAAAATAAAATAGAGATTAACACAGTGCCTATTTTCTTTTTTCACAAAATTGTGCTTTAATTATATAGATTGTGTGAATTCTTATGATTGTATTATGTTGCAATATGCTCTATATATTATATAAAATGGCCTCTTGTATTGATTAATATTTTATGTTGTCATGTAATTTGAAAGCATGAAGAGGTATTGTGCACAACATATTATTATGATTAATATTTTATGTTGTCATGTAATTTGAAAGCATGAAGAGATATTAAATTAATTTTATTTTTGAAATAATTACTTTGTGACTTTTTCACTCATCTATCAGGAGATATATTTATATGTATAAATATTTTTAGAGATATTAAGTCATCTAAGTTATGCATAATATCTCAAAATCTGAGGGCAGAGGGATCAAAATTAATATTAAGTAAAAATAAAATCATTCGATTTTATTAATGTAAACTAATTGAGCTATGCAGATGTATATGCAATATCAATTTGATTGGTTGTAATACAATTAACTGCAATACAAGTTGTTGATTGAGATGTATGCATTATTTTAAAAAAAGTTGTCACAATTTGATTTAACAAATCATTAAAATCATCAAGGAGAGTGAGACTAGATCCAAGAAGATGGTTATCACAATGGGAGATCGTGAGAGAGGTTCAATAGGTAATAACAAAGTTTGAGTGCAACTAGAGAAAGCATGGATTAATAAAACTATCACCTCTCGTAATGTGATGATTAGGAAGAGTTAAACTCTGAATGAAAACCATGCATGTTTTATATCGGGTGTTGGTCACAAATGACCCTTGGGAGGTTTTCACGTATATGGGTATAGTAGTGAGGTCACTACAAGAGGGGTTGGGCTACTCCCTTAAACTTGCTTGTATTGTATGTGTGGTAAGTGAAAGTTGAAGGAATCGAATTCTGTGGAAGCGCGTGTGCTCTTAATTTACGTTTTGAATTTATAAAGCATACAGATAAAATTATTTTAATTAAGCATGCTTTACTGAGAAGAAATTCAAGGAGAAAGAAAATACCTTTGAAGTAAACTCTTCAATATTCTTCAATTCTTCATTGCATCCACGATCTCTTCAATCTTCTTGAATCTCGAACAAGACACCACCACCAAGTCTTTATTGCTATTCTTCGTCAAGAAAAATGTTTGTGGGAACCTCTTTTTGGAAGATTGAGAAGAGTTTCTGTAATGTGAGAATGTTAAGAGATTAAGAGAGAATTGTGTCGATACAATAATTTTAATAAATAAATTAATTAATTAATTAATTAAAAAAAAAAATCATCAATAACGAAAATGATGGAGAGGAGGGAAAGTTAACTATGGATTAACTCTCCTTTAACTGTCCTTTTAACTCTCCTTAACCATGAGGAGTAAAAATTTAGCTAAAGTTAAATTAAATCAAAACTAATTTAATTTAATTTAATTTAATAAATATAAATTAATTAAATATCATATATTTAATTAATATTAAATTTGAATTATATTCAAATGTATTTTTCCCTCCTAACCTATGATTTAAATATGAATCTCATTCGTATTATGTTTTAACCTATAATTTTAATATGAATAAATATTTGCATCTTATCCAAATATATTATTCTCTCATATTATATAGTTTAGTTTTGAATATAATTCAAAATTAATCTTTATAATACAATGTATCATTAATTGTGTCGTATACAATTAATATATAATTCCCTCGTTATATGAATTTTATTCATATTAATTTAATGTTTGAAACTTGTTTAAACATTAATACTCTCGTAATATATAATTCATTTTGAATTTAATTAAAAAATAACTTTATATTATAATGGAACTCTATACATTATATTAATTGTATCACATACAACCCTTACAACTTGAACAATTCAAATTCTTCCAAACTAAATATTATTTGTTTTATCCTCATTGAACTAGCAGTGGACCTAATGGATCTACAGACTAGAAGCTCAAATGATGTGAGATTAATTAATTAAACTCTTTAATTAAATTAATCGATTAATTGTGGGGTTACTCCACTAAAGAGCAACAACTAGGAGTGTAATCGAAAACCAAAAGATGAAAAATCCAGACCAATCCAAACTGATCAAATGGTTCGGTTTGATTTTTTAGTATGAAATTGGACATATTGGTTTGTATTTGGAGAAAACGAAAAAGTATTGGTTCGGATTGGTTTCCTTATTAGAAAAACCAATCAAAATCGAACCAAACCAATGATAGATATACCTTTGAAAACAAATTCTTCTTTAAGTATTTTTAGTATTTTAATTATTATGGAGAGTGTATATTTTTTTATTTAGAAAATTGGCAAGAAAAAAGAAAACAAAAATGTCAAAGTTGAATTTATAAAAAAAGAAATAGACCCAATTTTATTTAAAATCAAAAAAAAAAAAAAATCGTTTTCAAAACAAAGTGGAAATAAAAATTAAAAATATTGGAAGAAAAAATAAAATTCAAAAAACCGAAAACCAAATCGATCCAAATAAAACCAATCCATTAGTTTTGTTTTTTATCAGACATTAGTTGGGATCCATTATTTGTAAAACCGATTGGTTAGGTTTGGTTCCTGGTTGGCCCCAAAACCAACAAAACTGAACCGACTATCACCCCTATCCATAACTGCATTATTTGCACCGTAGACATATTTTTGTGTTCACCAATATAACCAATCAACAATGAGTAAACCCTTACAAATTGCTTGTAATTACAGTTGGGCCAAATTACCATTTTATCCCTATAATTACATATAACTCGTTAGGTCCCACTAATTCTTTAATGAACAAGATGTTTACGTTCTATCATAAACAAAACTCTCTTAAGCCAGTGAGAAGGAGAAGTCCCATTGTTCAAGATTCGGAGTTAACACTTAATGGAGCAATTCATCTACTTGTCCTAAAGACAAGCAAGAGTAAATTTCATATTGAGTCGACAAATCTGAGCATTCTCACCCATACAGATGAAAGGACTGCCCTCATAGACAGGAGTTCATAACTCGCTTAGGATTAAGGTCAAATCACCTATGATCATCCTATGAAATGTTAATCTTTTCAGTCAATGGTGTTATAATTAGAGATTTCGCAGTCCGATCTTAGACAAACTCTTTATATAGGATACTCCACTTGCATGCCTCTACATGAACAATTTGATTAGGATCAAATCGTTTGTAACACTTTACAACTTTTGTAACAATTACAAAGTTAGTCGTATCCATAGTGTCACAAGGATAAGATACCTAACTTTATCCTTATACTACAAACCATTTAGGTTATTATTTAAACATAATCCACCTGTATGTCAACCATATACATGTTTAAGTTACATAAAATAACCTTGTATTTTTCTCTAACAGATAATTGCATATATAAAATAATCAACCATATTTCAAATTATTTATTAACTACGAGGCTTTATGACATACATCCCAATAGAAGTTTGGCTCAAAAGACCTAAAGACTTTGTTTACTCTGACTCTTTCAAACATACATTTGTTAATACTAGGTGAAAGTTCAAACCGAAAAGGTACCTACACCTATTGCATAATAAAAATGCTGGCTTTATTTTTGCGTTACTTATTTTTAAAATCTTTAAAAATAGTGGAAGATTGTTGGATATTTTTAATATTTAAAAATATAGTTTTTATTAGTTATTTATTCCACAATTATTATTATTATTATTATTTATAAATCATTGTATCTTCGAAGTGGAGTGATAGATAACATAGTGGAGACACATCTTCTCTATGGACAATGCTTATTGGCGTGCTTTGATCTTATAAATCACGAACTACTGTTGATAAATTAGTGAGAAGCTCAAATGCAAGTGATCGCTATGATGTTTGATCCATGTCATTGTCGCCGGATTCGGAGGAGAAGGAATGAGAAAGTGAGAGTTGCAAGGAAGAAGAAAAGCTCAATGTCGCCCCGTGATGTTGGAAATGGTGGAAGAGAGACGTCAAATTTTGATGTGAAAGAACTGTCCTCGCAAGATCATTGAAAGAATTCGAAGAAAACGATGATAGATGTCCAAGAAAAAGACGAAAACACTTTTGGGCTTTTTAAATTGTACATATATTCTTATGGTGTGATTTTACCAATTTATCCTTCAATGACGTGTTATATGTATATATGAGTCTTTTAAAAAAATATATATTTAATACTAATTTAATAAATAATAAAAAAATGTGTTAGCCCAAGTTTAGGGCACAAAACCTTTTTCCCCAATCCTTGGTTCTATTGTTTCTTAACTCTAACAAGTCTTTTAACAATGTCCAACAGATTTATAAATTTTCAATTTTTTTTTATATGTAATAAATCTAAAAATTTCAATTTTGTTCTTAGATATATTATAATATGATTTATAATATAACATTTATATTTTAACATTTTCGAAAAATGTAAGATCTAAGCTCGCTTTTGTTTAATTGTAAGTCATTATTTTTAAGGTCTAATTTTAATTTATATATTTTTAATAAATGTTAAATTGACTCTTCATAAATATTGATTAAACAATTATAATAATAAAAAATTGTAAAAATGACTCTAATGTATATCGTTAGTTGTAATTTTACTCTCAAACTTATCAAGCATGAAAATTAGACCTTACACAAGATACCTAATTATTTACTTTCAATGCTAATGTTGACAAAATTCTGAAATAAAATCAAAATGCATTTTTCAAATCTTCCTTGATATTTGTGCCTGGTTTAAAATTTACTGAGTTTCCTTTTTCACCCTAACAAAATAAGGGATGATGTCACCATTCACCAATCTTATTTCAGTTAGGTTTGAACTTTTTCGAAAATCACAAACTTACGTTACTTTCCATGATATATATATATTTTTTTAATTTAAAATTTAAGATACAAACTTGGTATTTTTTTTACCAAACATTTTTTTTTAAGTATAATTAGAAATAGGAGATTCATGTTACAAATCTCGTAGTTATTAACACATTAGTATATCATTTAGTTATATTCGATTTGGCTTTTTTTTCGAAGTTTTTGTACGCATGATCCTTTCACGAGTTTTTTATAATTGATGACTCATCCCTCACAAATATATGAAATCTAATCTTTCATGGGTCCTTTTATAATTGATGACTCATCCTTACAAACGTATGTAATCTAACATTCTATTTGCATTAGGATAATAACATTTTGTTTGCATTAGGATATACTACTGCTTTTTATATAACGTATTATGTCACAGACTATCATCTCTAATCTTCCAATTGATGACCCGCTCCTCACACCCGTGTGAAATGATAAAACTTTGTGGAATAAAAAAAAAAAAAAAAAAAAAATTGGTGCGAATGCGATAAGGGCTTTTCGGGAAACACGTTGAAGAAACCTTTATTCGTAAATTGGGGATTCCAAACAATGCCCAAGAGAGGAAACCGTGTGAAGATTTCACCTGAATCAGCCGCCATTTTGTCTGTTCCATACAAATTTAAAGCACTTCTCTCTTTTTAGCCTTTTCATTTATTATTTTAACTACCCCTTCTCTTTCCTTATTTATTTTTCATCTTTCAATTTTCACTGTACTTTTATTTTTACCTTTTAAATTTTAACTCCCTATTTTTAGATATAATATAAATGCATGTTTGATAGTAAATCTAAACATAAAAATTTGTAAACAAATGAATAAATAAAAAGGAATTGTATTTCGTGTTTTCAAATATGTGTTTGATAGCAAAATTCATAAATTAGATTATAATTTAAACGATTGCTAACTAGTTGTAATTGCTCATTAAATATTATTAATTATTATTTTGTAATATTATATAATTTATAGAATAAATTGAAATTTTTGTCACTATGCTTTGTAAGATGTTAAAACTTCATAAATAATTCCTATGACAGGGATTATTTAAAGGATTTAACAAACCACAAGGACAATATATGAAGTTCTGTATGAATTAAATTCTAAATTTTAAAATCACATAAACTAACTTGCAACTTTCAAACCATAGAGACCAAACTTGAGATTTAACTTAATTTATAGTAATTACATAAATTGAGTTTGTAACATGATATACTATATTTTAAAATGTTTTTATCTTTATTTAATATAATTCTACATTTTAAATTTTATCATTTAAATTTTGTATAAAATTTATAGAATTTAAATTGTTTGCCAAAAATACATTCGCGTAACCTAGTGCATCTGAAAATCTAAATTGTGATTTGCCCTTAATATTCTCCTATAATCCTGTTCGCTGATTTACTCATTGTTTGGATTCAATTCAAAGTTTCAACTCTCTCAAGCTTAAAATAATAATAATAATAATAATAATAATAATAATTCATTGTTATCCACTCTACTGTAATATTTATTATTATTATTTTTTGTGATTTTAATTATTTATTTATTATGATTGATTGAGAACATTCAGCGTAATTGGCGTACAAATTAGGGCAGAGGGAAGGATTATAAAAAAGAATGAGAGGCATCTATAAATTAGTTTTAAAATTTGTTATTTCTTAACTCAAACTAATTTCAAATAAATTCATCTCAATTACCATCTATCAATGATAGAAGTATCATCGAAATTTTTAAAAATTCAATAATGTTTTTTAGATAACATATCGGTCTACTAGTAAATAATTTTTTTAAAACTAAAGACGTTAGTGAAACTTTTAAATATTTTTTTATATATACATACATTGTTTAAATTAGTAGAAAAAAAAAAGTTAAATCTAGTGCTCTTTCTTTTTTTACGAAAGTTATGCCAACACGTAGAAACTCTATATAAATGTATATTAAATTTATCGACTAAAAATCAAAGAAATATTAAATCAATATTGTTGGATATTTATAGTGAAATAAAGTGAATTGTTATGAACATTTAAAATACATAAATAGATTTTAACATTTAAAATACATAAATAGATTTAATCGTGTAGATTAAATTTATGAAACTCTATATAAATGTATATTAAATTTATCGACTAAAAATCAAAGAAATATTAAATCAATATTGTTGGATATTTATAGTGAAATAAAGTGAATTGTTATGAACATTTAAAATACATAAATAGATTTTAACATTTAAAATACATAAATAGATTTAATCGTGTAGATTAAATTTATGAAACTCTATATAAATGTATATTAAATTTATCGACTAAAAATCAAAGAAATATTAAATCAATATTGTTGGATATTTATAGTGAAATAAAGTGAATTGTTATGAACATTTAAAATACATAAATAGATTTTAACATTTAAAATACATAAATAGATTTAATCGTGTAGATTAAATTTATGAAACTCTATATAAATGTATATTAAATTTATCGACTAAAAATCAAAGAAATATTAAATCAATATTGTTGGATATTTATAGTGAAATAAAGTGAATTGTTATGAACATTTAAAATACATAAATAGATTTAATCGTGTAGATTAAATTTATGGTTAGAAACTTCTTATTGAAATATTTAATTGAGATGATTAAATATACAGATTTAACATGTATGAGAATTAAATTTATAATTAATCTGATAAATGTTGATTTGATTTAATTCTGTATTTTGGAGAGTTACTAGTTGCTAAATAGCAATTTGGTTTTTCATTTCTAACATCTCACTCTAAATTGAAGAGTTATCTTCTTTTTCTTTTATTATTTTAATTTATTGTTATTTTTTCATCATATCTTAAGTCTATAGCAAGTATCTAATATAGGAGCAATTTGGGTTTTTAGTTATGCTATATCTAAGTAGTTAGGAAATGAAATGAATCAAAATATTTACAATATAGCAAAATTTCACTGTCAATGTGCGATAGTTTATCACTTGTGTCTATTGTAGTCCATGTGATATTTTCTTATTGTTTGAAAATATTTTTCAATAGTTTTGTTATTTAAAAAAATTTCCTGTAGTATTTCATTGCATCATTTTCATTGTTATTATTTAACTAAATTGGGTAACAATTAACGTCGGGGACTAAATTTAAGATTGATTGAAAATATATGAACTAAAATTTGACAATTGAAAGTATATGAACTAATATTGAACAAACTTAAGGTTAAAAGGACATTCAGAATGTTGAATTGAACATTATTATAAGTAATTATTATATTAATTGATTATAAGAGTCCATAGGTTATGATATTTTGTGTTGGGGTACATGTTATTTTAATATGGATTATAATAATCCATGTATACTATTTTAGTTTGGATAAAAAATAATAAACAACATAATAAACAAGAAAAAAATGAATGGATAAGAAATAATAAACGCCTAAATTATTAGGAGATTGAAAATAATAATATTTAATTAATTGTGAATTATAATGGTCGAAACCATCCTAATTTTGTAACCGGTCTCTTTCTCCCAACACCACAATGGCCTTTTTGGTTCCATTTTTTTGGAGCTTTTGAGAAATTCATATATATATATATATATATATTTATTTATTTATAATAAAAGAAAAAAGAAAAAAAGAAAAAAAAAAGAAAAAGAAAGAGAAAAAAAGAATAATACAAATATTGAAGAAATCTCTGTCGTTGATGGGAAATCGTAGGCGGGTCCTTCTTCTTCATCAAAAGTGGCAAAAAATTTGAAGTTTTTTAAACCACTCGAGATCCATGGCCTCGTTTTAATGGCCCCAAAGAGCAAAGGTTGAAAAAAATTTCAGGTTTTCCTGTTCTTCAATTATAATTTCGTATCACTCTTTTTCTCTTTAGTTTTACCAGAGGAACATATAATTTCTACATTCTCTTTTACATAACGCCATATTTCTTCTATATATATACACACACATATATTTCTTTTTCCATATACGTTCACCAAATATTTGCATGTATGAAAACTCCATAGCCTCACACCTGAAAATCCCACTAAATCATATCCCAGATGAAACCCATTCTTGTCTTTATTTTCCCTTTGATTTCATTTTTCCCGAGAAAAGAAATTTCCCCTCGCATTCTCTTTGCTTAGTCCACTACTTTTGTTTTTTGGGTTTGTTGTTCTTCCTTTTTCCCTTTTTCCTTTTCCCTTTCCTTCTGATTTCCCGACATAAAAACATGAGGTGGGAAAGGGTCCAGCTACTTTCAAGACAGGGCCAAGATGGAGCTCTGGAAGAGATAGCAGGGCCCGGTAAAAGATGGGGCCATACTTGTAACGCCATTAAAGATGGAAGATATCTCTATGTTTTTGGGGGCTATGGTAAAGACAACTGCCAGACTAACCAAGTGCACGTCTTCGACACTGGTAGGAGCCTTCTGCTTTTGCTTTTGTTTTTTTGTTTTTTTGTTTTTTTGTTTTTTTTTTTTGTTTCTTTTACATTTGAAGAAGTGGGGAAATTTTGGTTTATATTGCCACCATTCATGTCTGTAATGGTATCTAGTTTGAGATTTTTGTATACCCTTTTGAGTGCTCTTTCTTAATGAGGGATTTATTTATGGCTTCATTCTAAGCATATACCCTTGTTTTTTCGTTTCCTTTTCTGGAGACTTTTGTAATGATAGACTTCAATTGAAATGCAGAACCTTTCTTTTTGTTTATCTTACATTTGAAGAACTAGTGAAATTGTGGTATAATATTGCCATTATGTTGGTATCTAGTTTGAGATTTTTGTAAACCCTTTTGAGCACTCTTTGTTTTTGTTGGTGTTTTGTTCTTAATTAGGGATTTTTCTATGGCTTCATTCTAAGCATATATGCTGTTGTGTTTTTCTTTTTTGCCTTTATTGGAGATTTTTGTAATGACAACTTTAGTTGAAATGAGTCTGTTTTTAATGGTATTCGTTCTAGTTTGAGAATTTTGTATACCCTTTTGAGTACTCTTTGTTTTTGCTGGTATTTTGTTTTTAATCAGGGATTTATTTATGGCTTCATTCTAAGCACATACCCTGTTGTGTTTTTTTTGCCTTTTTTGGAGACTTGTGATGACA
The DNA here is from genome assembly GCA_031780015.1 of Citrullus colocynthis. Classification (NCBI taxonomy): domain Eukaryota; kingdom Viridiplantae; phylum Streptophyta; class Magnoliopsida; order Cucurbitales; family Cucurbitaceae; genus Citrullus; species Citrullus colocynthis. Next base: position 2,670,884 of record QLSR01000225.1, read on the forward strand.
AATTTCAGTCGAAATGAGTTTGTTTTTAATGGCATTCGTTCTAATTTGCTGTTACCAATATGTGTTATGGAATAATATTAAACGATCTTTAATTGGAAACAATATTAAATTTCTGGAAGGAAATTATTTGTTTTTAATTTTTTCCTGCCCCTTTTTGAACACTGATGTTTACGCATCTGATGATTTTCAATGTCTTGGAAGTTATGGGGTATGTGGGTAGGAAGGAGGGGTTTAATTGTTTTATTCAGGTTAATGGTGTTTTTCTCTTATATGTGACATATAATTTGTAAATCATTTGTATATACATGCATACTTACATGTAAATGTACTTGTAAACTGTATTTGCCTCATTAGATTGGTGGTTTGCAGCGAAACAAACATGGAGCCAGCCCGTGATAAAAGGAAGTCCACCAACTCCAAGGGACAGTCACACCTGTACTACAATTGGTGACAATCTTTTTGTGTTTGGGGGTACTGATGGGATGAGCCCTCTTAAGGATTTGTATATACTGGACACCTGTAAGTTAATGTTTCTCCATATTACTAGAAGTTTTGACTAATGAGAATAGTCAAGTGTCTTCAAAATTCTCTGACTGTACCAATAGTCTGGCATCTCAGCGATGCCAAATAATCTGTTTTTCTTTGGATAAAGGTTCCATTTATCGTCTTGATTAGATTTGAAATGCTATGTTGGAATGTGGCTATACATGCCATTAAAAGTTTGCATAATGCTTTACTTCTAGCTCTGCATACATGGATTTGTCCAAGTTTAAGAGGCGAGGGGCCAGAGGCACGAGAGGGTCATAGCGCCACCCTCATTGGCAAACGACTTTTCATCTTTGGTGGCTGTGGCAAATCTATCAGCAATAATGACGAAGTGTACTATAATGATCTCTACATATTGAATACAGGTAATACCAATTTGGTATTCTATTTTGATTTTAATATTTTAAATTTTTGAACCTTCTTTATTTATATTGACCATCTGTCCATAAGCCCATCTAAACACTCGTGATTCAAAAAAAAAAAAAAAAAGGGAATGGGGTTATATGGATCCTTTACAGTTGCATGGGGTTATTTCTTTTTGGGAAACATTGTAAGAATTGTAATGATTGATGGTGGTTTCGTTTGGCTGGCTGGTAAAACGTATTTGACTGTTAAGAATATTGATTTTCTCCTCTCCATGAAGACTTGAGGGAAGTCTATTCCTTTTGTATATTTTCTTTCTGCCTTATCCAAAAGAATATGTTATATAATTCTCAAGCTTTTTTTAAGCAAGTTTCCTACTGTTCCATGATTATAATTGCATTTGTGTGGTGTGGATCAGTTTACTAGTGCTTGTTAAATATATTATTTTCCCATGTTTTTAGAGACATTTGTTTGGAAACAAGCTACAACATCTGGTACTCTGCCATCTCCACGTGATAGCCATACTTGCTCATCCTGGAAGAATAAAGTTATAGTCATAGGTGGCGAAGATGCGCATGACTATTATTTGTCAGATGTTCACATCCTTGACACAGGTACTTATCATTCTTCTCAAGTAACCTTGTTATCAATTATATGGGCAACTATAGACGTTCGTGCATTATATGCTCAGCCTCTCATTTATAAACCTCCTCATATCATGTTGGTATTCTATTATAGATACTCTCGTGTGGACAGAGTTGAACACTTCAGGTCAATTATTACCACCTCGTGCTGGTCATACAACCATAGCTTTTGGAAAGAGCTTGTTTGTTTTCGGGGGATTTACTGATGCCCAAAACTTGTACAATGACCTTCATATGCTCGATATTGGTACGTGTTAATTCCTCATTAACACCCATGCAATAAGAGGAAAATAAGCTGATTTGTAATGGCATGAAGCACTGGCTCCATTGTTTGATGGCTGACTGTGTTTTCTCCAACTTTAATATGGATACTGAATTCTGTGACCTTACTTAAACATGATCTATTCTATAGGTTGCACAATTGTGTCCTTGAGTATATGGATACTGAATGTTGACAGGGGCAAACTGTCTTAATTTTGAGATAGGTGCTGTAAGTTTCATATGCGAAAAGCTAAAATGCTGATTTTGATCATTTGGGTAAAGTTTAGGTGTTGCTTCTCTTTAAAGAACTTTCTTACGTGTACAGAGAGGTTGATGATTTTTCCGTTGTCATATCTTATGAATATAATGATTATCAATGATTGACATACTCTTCTGATTTAGTTCGTGTGAGGGGGTTCTCTCTACCCCCAGCCCTTAGGCTGTTTATGCCTTATTGAATGAAGTTGTTGATGTTTCTTATTAAATTTTTTTTTACCATCTTCAATACGTGATGTAGAAACTGGTGTATGGACCAAGATCACCACTATGGGTGATGGACCTTCTGCTAGGTTTTCAGTGGCTGGGGACTGTTTAGACCCCTACAAAGTTGGCACGCTTGCTCTTTTAGGTGGTTGCAATAAGGGTCTTGAGGCTCTCGATGATATGTATTACCTGTTCACAGGTTCATACTTTTGTTATTTTCTTGGCAACACCATGATTATTATCATTCTTTAAATTTGGACCTTTCTTGGATAGTGGTCTCTTGATTCTCTTCCACATGATTCATGGGTAGTAAATAATTTGTCTGTGTAATTTTCTTTTTCAGGACTTGCAAAGGAGAATGAGAGGAAACCGGAGAAGTTGTCTTTGAGAAAGCAATTGAAGCTGAAGTGTCAAGAACAGAACCTAAATGCTATTCATGGAAGAGCTATGGTACAAATTGGAATCAGCGCTGATGTGTTCCAACCAATCACCGTGCAAGGCTATGGGGCTCCATGTAAGGAAGTACCTTTTGAGTATCCCATGTTAAGAGTTTTTTAAGTTGCATGTATTTCTCAAAGCAATGAAGGCAGAATATGCAGTGAATTATCTTTCCTGTTCAAGCGTTTTAAAAAGCTGCGCCTAGGCACGAGGCACAGGTTTGGTGCCTCACCTTGAAAAGGCCAGGCTCGCAAAATAAGGCATGCGCCTTTTGTGAAGCCCCAAGACTCAAAGCCCTAGACCTTTGGGCTTTTTCATAATTTATTTTTAAAAATAGTAATAATTAGGGTTTTTTCTTCTTTATTAACTAAAGAAACCTAATATACAAAGCCTGAATGTAAAATTTCTTGTGTTTATGGTCTTTTTTATCATATTTCTACTTCAACTATGCTTTCTCTTTCTAATGTAGTACTTTTATATATAATGGGCCTCACAAAAAAAAGTCTGCATTTTTTTTTGCCTTGTGCTTGAGCCTAAAAGACTATTGCGCTTTATTGTGCCTTGAGCTTTAAAAAACATTGTCTGTTTCTATCTTTCGGACCTAATGGCAAACAGAAAATTTGTTCAGAGAATGCTTTTGAAGACTGTTTTGCTATAGAAACAACAAGAAAATGAAACCATTTCCTAAATTGAAATAAGATATGAAGCAATCATTGTTAATCAATAATTACAAGAATTTTGTAGAGAGGTCTTTTTGAAGATAAGCCTTCTGCTTTTACTTCTTTCTGTGGGAATATACAGCTTGTCGTCTCTTAATGGGCTCATAGTTATAGTCAATTCTTTTGTAAGTATCCAATTGCGTTGTCCATAAAACCATATTTCCCATGAGGTAGCCATGACTGCACCTGGCCGAAGAATTTCAGCCTTGCACAGTGAAGAGTGAGTGTCCAAAAAGAAGTTTTTAAGGTGATGATTATAATGTTAATATTGCCTGGCTATCTGCTCTATTCAAAAGATAGAGATATATGAAGGAATTTTCTTGTTTATTTTTATATATTGTATCTCTTTTGTTCATGTTGTTACTGGTTTATGATATGATGGCATGATTCTGACTAAATTCTGATGGCATGACGTCCTACGACGCAGACAAACAAAATTTTCCTTTGAATCAATCTCAGAATCTTCAAGGAAAGAAAAGTTTTCAAGCCAAGGTTACAGAAAGCATACCTAATGGATACACAATTGAAACTGTCATTGATGGGAAACCACTACGGGGAATATTGTTTTCCAACAGACCAATCCCTACTCACTTTGCTCCTCATAGTACTATTAGGTCAGAATCATGGCTAATAATGTTCGTTTTGTTCAAGTAATTATGCCTCATGTTAGCCACTTGACAATCTCTTCCTTTTAATGGGAGTCTTATGTTTTAAACTTAAAATTCTGAAATCAGGAAAAGGACTTTTGGAGATATTGCCACAATATCGAATGGTGATATCAACATCAAGTTGAAGACTTCTCGACCGACCAAGCAAGATGAAGTAGATAGTAGACAAGAGGATGGTGGCAATATAACGGCACCTACTATGCATGAACCAGAAATGGTTGTCTCATCAACGACACTTGTAAAAGATCCAGCATCTTCAGATGCTTCGCTACCATCTAAGGTGACACCATCGCTTTTCATATCCTTTTCTTTTATGCATTGTTATTATTCATTTATTTTAAGAAGCTCTCTTTGTGAGCAGAGCAACGTAGAGCAACATTGAACTGAATATGGGAACAAAAATTCTTAACTTCTTTAATTATTCCTCTTATGGCTTAACTTTGGATGTTGTGACATGAGCTGGCTATTTAGTGAAAATAGAGCGACGCTTTCTTTACTTAGCTAATAGCTGATAAGTTATGTATTAATAGACCTTTTAAGATGTGCATTTTTCTTTGGGTTATTTATAAGTGAATATGATGTGTAAGATGCACCTCAATGTAACAAGCTTCTATTCGTTGGTCCGATTGATTGTTTGTCACCATGTTGTTAAGAGTGTAGAGTTTGTGCTTGTATATCTGGAGGAGGCAGGTAGAGAGAATTTCCATATCAATCGCTGATTCACTTTCAGTTTGTTGATGACACCTTGTTTTTCTTCACAATCTGCTCAATATTGAAGTTTCAGTGACTGCTTTGGTTTGAAGGCCAATTTGTCTAAATCTTCTATGGTTGAGATAAAAAGTGAAAGAGAGGAGCTCTTGTGGGTTGATCAGCATTTTGGATAGCATTGAAGACTGACATTTGGTGTCTCTTGTTGTGCACTCAGGCCTCACTTTGTATGGAAATATAAATTCTTAAACTTTATGGGGTCAAATTTTTGTTGCATTTTTAGAAATTTAAGGAAGGAGATTGTGTCTTTCCTAGTGAAGTGATTGTAGAACTTGGAAGTCTTTTTTTGAAAGTGGGGATGGCGTTTGGCATAACTTTATCTCTAGCAAGTATGGTTTAGCATAACTTTATCTCTAGCAAGTATGGTCTTTCTCCTGGGGTTAGTGTTTGGGAACGTGTATTAATTCTTGTGGTTAAAGCAACAAGTAAGATATCCATATATGTATTCTGGAGTAAGCAGCCAAAGGGAATTTATTTAGTTGATATTGTGAGCAATATAAAATTTTGGAAGGATGCCAATGCCTTGGCAGGTAAGGGGAACACTTCTTTGTCTAGTTTTTCTCCCATGTTTTGCTCTTTGCGAAGACAATTCATCTTTGGTATAGGAATCTGAACTCTTGAAATCTCCAATGTTGAAGGAACTTCGACCGTGACTGTGATGAAGGCTGTGAGATGGCATTTGAAACTAGGAGATGACTTTGTGTTCCCTTGTATTCTCTCTTTAGATTTTGTTTGTGGAATTTATCTATAGGAGAGGAAGAGGTACAACTAGATTTTTGAAGGGAATTTATTTAGTCGTTGATATTGTGAGCAATATAAAATTTTGGAAGGATGCCAATGCCTTGGCAGGTAAGGGAAACACTTGTTTGTCTAGTTTTTCTTTTGTGTTTTGCTCTTTGCGAAGACAATTCATCTTTGGTATAGGAATCTAAACTCCTGAAATCTCCAATGTTGAAGGAACTTCGACCGTGATGAAGACTGTGAGATAGCATTTGAAACTAAGAGATGGCTTTGTGTTCCCTTGGATTCTCTCTTTTAGATTTTGTTTGCGAAATTTATCTATAGGAGAGGATGAGGTACAACTGGAATTTGAAGGGAGTTTATTTAGTCGTTGATATTGTAAGCAATATAAAATTTTGTAAGGATGCCAATCTTTTGGTAGGTAAGGGGAAACACTTCTTTGTCTAGTTTTTCCCCCCGTGTTTTGCTCTTTGCGAGGACAATTCATTTTTGGTATAGGAATATGAACTCTTGAAATCTCCAATGTTGAAGGAACTTTGACCATGATGAAGACTGTGAGATGGCATTTGAAACTAGGAGACTGTGAGATGGCATTTGATACTAGGAGATGACTTTGTGTTCCCTTGGATTCTCTCTTTTAGATTTTGTTTGTGGAATTTATCTATGGGAGAGGATGAGGTACAACTAGATTTTTGTAGAAGTATTTGGGTGTAAACCCACACGATAAAGATTGAGGTTCTTCTTTGGCATTTTGTTTGAGGAATCAATGTCCTAGAAAACATCTAACCTTCTATCTGAACTTTCTTCTTGCCCCTAGTTGGTGCAACCTTTTCAAAGAAGGTAAGGAAATTGCAAATCGCTTGATAAGGGTGAGACTCAAACGGTGTGCTCTCCTCAAGTCAAGATATTTAACATGGTCATATATCTGTAGTTCCTTTATAGCTAAAGACTCTTGTTTTACCATTAAACATCAACTTTAGAGCAATTCTAGATGCCATTCTTCTAAATTCTTTGGAGGACGGACAATGACAGGGCAAGGGATTTATTATTATTCATTTATTATTTTTTTAGGGTTTTGGCCTTCCCCAGTTGCATAGTGAGGAATCTTTTTTTTTTCTTTCTTTTTTATCAATCCAAAGTTAAAATTTGTGGATTTTCGAGTGTTGGCAGGACTTTGCTTAATAGTTACTGATTCTAAAAGACAGGAAATACTCCCTGAATTTCCAATTTGCATAAGTTCCCTACGAGTGTAAATTACACGTAAGATTGGGTTCATTCAATCATTTATGCCCTCAAAATCAATGTTTTTTAAAGTTTAAGGCGCAGTGAAGGGCAGTAGCCCCTTGGAGCTTAAGCGCAAGGCGCAAAAAAAAAAAAAAACATGGTCCTTTTTATTATAGGCACACAATGAAAAAAACTGTGTGCATATATATATATAGGAAACTAGTATGATGAATAATAAGATGGTCAAAAAGTTAAGACAACAGAGCTTTTATTTGAGATTGAAAGAATATTTATGTGTTACTTAAAAATTTAGAGTTTTATTTAAAAATAAGTAAAAAGTTATGTTGGAGGCGCTAAAGTGTGCCCCACAAGCGCTGTGGTGTGCGGCTCAAGTAGGCTTCATTAAGGGAGCATGAGGTCGGGCCTTAGGCCTAGATAGGCCTAGGTGCACAACGTAGTGGACTTTTTAAAGTATGGTTGAAACAACCTGTAATCAACTTGTGAGGCCAATACAAATATTGACCAAACTAGAGAATTCTATTGTTCGAGAAGGTCCAAACAAAAGGTCCGTCCCTATCTTTTGAATGGACCAGGTAATTTTCCCTCATCCTTCATGCCATACTTTTAAAATGATGGTCGTAGAAACGGATTTTTCCACATTGATAAATCTCCAAAGCCGTGTAGGGAGAAGTGCAAATAACGAATATCCCCCTTTCCAAAGAAATCTCAAAACAATTCATTTCTTGTGAAAATGGGTTAAATTTATTTGCATGACCATTGTTGGCACCTTGTAAGAGAACATTTTTTCTTCTCTTATCTTGCATGATTAGAATAGTTTCTTTTCTATTTGCAGGTGTGTTCAAGTCCAGAATTGCCTCCTTTGAGTCTAAAGGATATATCGATGCATGTTCCAATGGATATCGATGTTGAAATTTCTGGCGATACAAAGACAAATGATGCCTTGGATTCCACTTCAGATGTTCAAAACGAAAGTATTCCGGCCCCACCTTCAAACAAGGAAACTATTACCTTTTTTCCTGACCAAGGTAGCAACAATACTATGATGAAACGGTATTTGTAGTGCCTTTATCTTTCTTGAGCACATGCACATGCAGAAACTGTCGTGAATTCCCGTTCCCTATTGGCTATTGCAAGGCTGTATTGTTTGCTAATATTATGTTGTCCACAGTCAAGTTTCTTTGTTCAGACTATTACTATTATGATTATTATTTAGTTGAGTATGTTGAGCTTTGTTTTGAGTCAGTTCTATTTTTGTTTTTGGCTGTTCTGTCTACTATACCTTTTGTAAGCTTTCTTGAAATGAATGAAAAGAGCTCTTTCACATTTTAGTGAAAGATTATTACAGACTCCCTACATCCTTCTATCTGCACATCTTTCACCACAAAAATTGGAAATCTAAAGTGAGGTACTGATTATCTTTTTGTTTTTATATATTAGATGACAGAAGACCTGCTACGATTGGGGAGGCGATTCAAGTTTCAAAATAGTCGTGGAAATGATGAATGAACAACAAATTGTGAAGATAGATGCACAAATCCCTCAAGCCTTTTGTACATTCATAGGAGAGCACAGATGCACACTAGGAAATTACTACGGTCTTACCATCTTCTAACAGATCTAGATCTTATCATGTCGAATCCCTTCCATTGTTGATTCTTCGCATTCAAGTTGTACGTAGTAACCATATCACATTAGAGTTCAGACACTAGGGTGTACAATTGAATCAGCCACCCACTTCTTTTGTTGCAGCTTCGTACAGACTGCCATTCTCGTTCGAGGAAGGAATCGACCATCGTTTAGCAGCAAACATTTTTTTCTTCTTCTAGCTTTGTTGTCATTAGCTATTGAAGGCCTGTTCACTTTTAGCTTTCTAGTTGCAACCTCTTATGAACTGAGGAAAAAAAGTTAGTGATTACATTAGAAGTTGGAAAGGTTTATGTTCTTGTGAGTTTTTCTTAACAGGGAATGCAGCTCTGTGCTTGACTCCCATGGAATTTACAAGGTTGTGATGGCTTGGTTTTGTTCCATTTGTTAACCAAGCCTTATGATGGAGAAAGTAGGTAAACATTATTTAAGGCCATCAGAAATTTAACCCAGTAGGGGCATGTATTTTTCTTTCTTCCTTTTTTTTTTCCCTCTTTCAAGTAGAATTGAGATATCGAACCGAACTAAAATAGTATTGGTTTGGTTCAGTTTTTTTCCAGCTTAATCTTGTGCCTCATTCACATGTTTAATGTTAATTTCTATTATTTAATCTTCAATTTAGTTTTTTCTTTTCTTCTCTATTGTTTTAATTTAACTTGTCTTCTACATTTGGATCAACCTTCAATCTATATATAGAACAGAACCAACTAAATATTCACCTTTTATATATCTAAAATTTATTGGTTGGTTTGAATTGAGTCAATTTAATTTGGCATCTCGTTTTTGGGTTTATTTGTGATTAAATGATATTCATTCTCATAAGCTAATTACATCTTAAACAACCTATTAAACTTTGGCCAAATTGAGAGTTTTACTTTTATGGTTGAGACTTGAGATGTTTCATGTGACAGCAATGTATGTTTTGTAATATTTATTTAGATGTGATTATAGCCAATAATATGATGTGATACTATAGGAAACAAAGTTATGTTAGAAAATAGTCTAAATTTCAAGATGAGTATACTTTTGATTCGCCCCCATTTAACACACTAATTAAGCAACAAGATTCTAATCTTCAACTTCAAAGGAAGAAGTACATGTTGATGACGGACACATTTATGGCATGAAATTTTATAGTTTGTCTTAAATATAAGTTCAAATTATTTTAGAATGTCCTTCATTTCTCAACCATTTCACCTTTTTCCCCCTCTCCCCATGTATGCTATGCTAAACCTCTACCATTTGGACGAGTATGTCACAACATCATTTAACAAACAAGTTTGTCGTAAGCATGACCATGAGTTAAAGTCAAAATGTTGAAATTCATCCATTTGTGCATAGTTTAATGGATAAGACACTAATTACCATCTCAAAGATCATTATCTAGGTTAAAATATCACAATCCAAATGCAACTTAAATCTAAAATATAAGTTAAATTTTGGTCCTTATAATTTGAAAAAAATAAGAATTTGATCCCTATAGATATAAATCAAAACGAGAAAGATCCCCACTATGCCATATATTAAAAAAAATGAAAAAAAAAAATATAGCATTCTTTTAGAATATATTTTAAATATATATCATACATGCTACAAGTCAAATTTATGAGTAACCCAAACATAGAAGTTCTAATTTTCATTCCACATGGATAAGTGAAGGTTGAAGGATTCAAACCTCTAATTTTAAGGACCTAAAAAATTAGTAGTATATGTTATTAACACACCAAACTATGCTTATTTTAACTCATGGGCGAATGTTAAAATATCATTTTGGTTTCTATATTTTGAAGTTTATTTAATTTTAGTATCTATACTTTCAATTATTGAAGTTTAGTCATGTATTTTCAATAATCTTAAATTTAATCCTAAATGCTAGTTTATTGTTAGTTTCTTAAAAAACTTTTTTTTTTATCTATAACATTCTTGTAATGAAATTTGAAAACATATTCATATATTTTATTTTCTTGCATGAAAATAATAATAATTATTTAATCAATTTTGGTAAAAAATTGATTTTAAGGGACTAAATTTAAGATTTATTAAAAGTACAAGAATTAAAATTAGACAATTATGTGAACTAAAGTTAAACAAACTTCAAAATATGAGGACCAAAATATTAATTTAACATAAATTCGAATTTGTATAACAAATTATTTATTTATTGTTTATGCAGAAAATAAGTTAAATTGCAAATTTAGATTGGAAAAAGTTAGAGTTTAGTCATTTAAAATTTAAATTTAGTCCATAAAATCATCGTAAATAATTCTTAAAGTAGGGATTAAATTCTAATTTATTTTGAACCATAAGGACTAAATTTTAATTTTCCTCAAATCATAGAGACAAAACTCTAACTTTTAAAATTATAAAGATTGAATTTTAATTTTGTTTTTACTAAATTTGTAATTTAAGCAAATATATATTACAATCATATATATTTTATTAATTGATAATGAAACGCTTACATCTTTTTGTTGGGCGAGGGGTACGAACAGTTTCTTTATTCTTGCGCTTGGTTGTAACTGGGAGGGAAGGTGGGGATTGGAATAGAATCTCCTTCTGTTAGTCTATGAAAGGATCAGATAGAGAAAGAAGAAGCCTTTTCATTGGCCGCTTCTTGTAGGGTTGAAGCCACCACTTTCCCACGCTCTTCTCAAAACCCTAATACTCTTTCCAGTTTCAAGAACCCAATCTTGGGTTTTTTCGTCTTAATCTCAAGACTCCCGAATTACGTCACCGTAGACACAAATTTGAATCTCAATTGATGCGGTGAGTGGTTCAGTGCTCTTCTATTGCCATTGGGTTCTCTTTATTTGATTCGTTTTTCCGCTCGTGTGTTGTTTTGCTAGTCGGTATTTTAGCTTTTCAATTCTTACTGTGTATGCTGGTTGATGGGTTTCTGGGACTTGGCGCGTTTTCCTGTTTTTTATTATGTATTATGGAAGAGAGAACTGTGTGGGAGATACATTATAGCTTTTATATTGTTCTGTATTCTGTTTCCAGTCGGAGGTAAGGCATCTGTTAAAATTCTTTGATTAGTTATCATCATTTTACTTAACAAGGTAATGGTTAGTTATGGTTATGATTGATGATACTTGGGAAACTCGAAGAGAAGAATAGAGATATTTCCATCTAATCTTATTATTTTTAAGCTTTTACTGCCATCAATGAATAAATCCCATGTTTGGGTGTCTGTAGCTTCCACACTTAAAAGCATGCATACCCTGGATTGAAATTGGGTTTTGATGAATTTTCAATGTGTGTGTGTGTGTTTTTTAAGTATCAACTTATGTACTTTGCTACTGGTTGTTGATAATTATTCTGCTTTCTTGCTTGACAGGATGCTTTATTGGTGGCTTGGGCTGAAGAATGTGTCTCTGCCTTTGTGGTTCTTTTAACAAAATTCACCGTTGTACTAGAATACAATTCTAGTTTTATAGGATTTGAGATGTATGGTCAAGCAAATTATGCTTCTCAGTTTGGGCAGGGTCCTCAGAAACCGTGGCCACCTGCATACCAACAGCGTGCAGGAGCACCTCCTCTGCCTCCTCCTCCTACCTCATATGTTCAACCAGGCCCTCCAATCCCATCACATCCTATAACTCAACAATCACCTGCCCCCCCACCTCAGTCTACACAACCTCTACATTTGTCTCAGCCGGGTTCCCATGGCCCACCACCTCCCTTCTGTCAGGGCTCATCCATTCAAGTGTTACCTGGTGGGATCACAAATATCCGTCAAACATATTTTCATACATTTCCACCAGTCCATGGAAGCACACAAGTTTCTGTATTTAACTCAACCGCTCAGCAGAATGTACAACTTTCACACTCAGGAGTTCAGAATATGCATCATGTTCTACCTCCCCCACCACCACTGCCGCTACCACCACCACCTCCACCACCTCCTCCTCAAGCTCCTAATCCAGATTTATTACGGCCTCCTCAGCCTTCTACTGTTGGACCTCTTCATCCTCCTTCACAAGGACAAGTGTTGTATGGAGCTCGAATTCATCCACCATTGCAACAAGGTGGTTTGCAGGTTTTTCCCGCTATTCCACAACACCCAACAACATCTACTTTTCCTACTCTCTCATCCAATTTTCTTGGAGATTCTCATCTGCTTCCAATGGCTCCTCCTCCACCGCCATCCTCTCCGCCACCTATTCCGCCTTCTCCCCCTCCTTCCACCTCACCCTTTTCTTCATTTCCATACCCAGATTCTTCCAACTTATTGTGTCCGTCTGAATTAGGTCCTAGTTCTACCATTCATTATAGTAAAGACTTGAAGTCCTCTGAAATTGATCAAGGAGGCACACCTCCCAGTCATTTAGGGGATAATGGACCCAAGCATGATGAACATAGAAACTTAGAAGTTGGTAGTGGCCTCATGGTTTCTAAAGTGGACAATGAGATATTGTCACATAAAGCTTATGTGCAGGTTCTTCCTGCATCTCCACCCAAGCCAAAAGATGATAGAATTGTCAAGAAGATAGAAGTATTTTGTCAGCTCATTGCTAATAATGGTCCCAGTTTTGAAGACACAACTCGCCACAAGGAATTCGGGAATCCAGAGTTCGAATTTTTATTTGGTGGTGAACCAGGAAGTGAATCTGCAATTGGCCATGAATATTTCCTGTGGATGAAGATGAAATATAGTTTGGCTTCCAAAAATATAGAAATGAAAGAAAAATCTCCATTGAGATCTAGAAGACTTGAGCCACAATCTGAGAATTTGACAGTGTCAGCAGCATCCATTTCACCTGCAAACTCTGACATGGAGATGGAAGGTTAGTCACTTAGTCTTAGTGTTGATTAATTTTTTCCTATGCAGTGACTTGACATTGGTACTGGTTTCCTATTGGTGGCTTCAAGATGACATCACTGTAGCTGATATAGGAGAGGAAACTAGTCACTCGTTTGAAATTCAAAGCTACGAGTGCAAATCAAGAAAAGAAAAGCACGATGGAAAGGATCAGGTACAATTGGAAGAACCTGAAGTTTCAAGAAGCTGGAGCCCCGAAAAGGAGAAGGTAGACAAAGGTATGCACTTGTCCTTTTTCAATTTATGTTTAATGGATTCGTGGATAGCATATTTTTCTTTGTGATGCCATGTTGCTTTTCATTATATTGTCAAGAAAAATGATTGTTTCTTATTTGAAGGAAAATGTAAGAAAAAATTGTATGACTTAAATGAACGCTGAATAATAAAATAAGAGTCATGTCTTTCTTGCAGCATCTTTTACAAAAATACATACCAAGACAGAATATTTTCTTCTTCTTGGTAGGGTTCTGCTACAGGTGATAGATAAGAGGTTCTTACATCTCCAAGGGTTATCTGCTTATTAACTAAGAGTTATGTTTTTCTTTTTGTTGAAACATTTGAACAATTTAAAACGTAGGAACTTTGTAGTTTGTCAGATGTGGTCACGTCAATGAACCCAATGACTCTGATCTGCTATTCTGGTTCTACAAAGTTGCGTTCATTTCACAATACATAGTTCCTTCAAGGTTTTTGATTTTGTGGATTCTTTATGAAGTTTGCTTCTTCTTTCGTATTTCCTCTTGTAGTGATTGCATTACTGCTATTCGTCCTCATTTTTGTGTGTTTGATAAGTATCCATTTTTCTTTTTAAGATGCAGGGCCCAAACTTCTGCTCGACCATGAAAAATCTGTCAGCATTGCAACTTGCGAAGTTCACAGCCCTGTCAGAAGTACTGCTGGAGTTACTGAACTTCCTCCGGGAAACAATTTTGAGAATTCTCTTACCTGCTTGCAAAATGACAAAGGTCTAGCTGGTGAAGTAGCATCTTCTGCAGCCACTATTTCTAGTCAGTCTACTGCAATTATTACAAGTGGCAGCCCATTTAGACTTATACAGGACTATGCTTCCGATGAAAATTCAGAAAGTGATGAGGCTTCACACAATAAAGATGTCCATTTTGTCGCTATCTCACCTTCAACTCCAGCTTATTCCAAGACTTCCGACGAAGACACTGACAATTTGACTATTCTTGGATCAAAAGGTTCTTGCCAGGTTCAGTGGAGTCATGTTCCACCTCGTGAATCCTCCATGCCTGAATCTGGTGCTCAGTTCCTCTCAGAGTCACCAAAACTCGTTTTTGATGCTAATGAGGCAAATGTCAGAAAGACAGGGAATGAACAGAGTTCCAACAACCGACAGAATCAAATTGGTACTAGCACTGGTTCTAAGTCTTTGGATGCAATGAATGGTCATAATGTTGATGTTCCCCAGGATACTGACAAGTTACAAAAGGAAAATGATGCAGAAAAGGTGAGTTTGGGACCATCTCCTGTAAAAATAGATGAATTTGGGAGATTAGTCAGAGAAGGTGGCAGTGATAGCGATTCTGAAGATTCACACTATACAAGGAGACATAAGAATAGAAGATATAGAAATAGTAGCGAAAGTCGTTCTCCTGTCGATAGAAGGAGGGGACGAAGGAGTCCACGGAGAAGAAGGGAGAGGCGAAGCCATTCTCGCAGGTAACAATTTCTTTTCACATGCATATATTGTTGCTTAAAAGTTAAACGATGAGTTAATTTATTCAATGTTGTTAAGGAACAATCTAGCATAAACATCAATTTAGATGTCCTGTTTATTTCATTTTAATCGAAATTTTACTCTTCTATTGTTTCAGTTGGTCTCCTCGTAACCAGAGAGGCAGAAGCAGGTCTCCTGTCAGCAGGCGTGCAAGCCAGTTTAATAATGAGAATATGAGACGAGATAAGGGTATGATACGAAAATGTTTTGATTTTCAGCGAGGTAGGTGCTATAGAGGAGCATCTTGTCGCTATATGCACCATGAATCCAGCAAGAACGATGGATCAAGACTCCATAGGAGCAAACATCATGATGTTCACCCAACTTCCAAGAATATAAAGATAAGAGAGGACACTATGAACATGTCTAGGGAAGTATCAGATCTTGGGCATATTAAAGTTGAGAATCAGGAGAGCATTCTGCATAATGTGCCCCCAAAAGATGATACTCATGATTGGAAGACAGATAGTACTACTGGTGATCCAGATTCATTTATAACTAAATCTCAAACTTTTAGAGATAGATGTGGCTTAGTTCAAGGAGAATTAATTTATTCAAAACCAGCTGAGGCTGTCCACATTCATGTTACTAATGATGGTCAAGAAGCAGAGAAGTCTTATGAGCAACACTCAGTTACAGCCTCCTCACAATGCATGAGCAATGCTGATACGGAGAAATTCTCTGGTGATATTTCCATGAGCATTCCGACTTCTGTAGAGAATTCTGTGGCTCAGCAATCAAGCATCTTTGTTGCAGAGATTCAAACTGCCAATGACTTCTCGCACCAGATGGATGGTTCTTTTGCCTCCAATTTATTACCTGATCAGTTAACTGCAGTTACCACCAGTAAAGCTCCTGAATGTGAACATCTTCCAGATAGAACTTCATCCATTAAGCCACAGTTTGATACCAGTTCTGCTAGTCAGCTACCTTTGACCTCACAAATTTTATTGCAGTCTCCAGTACCTAAACCATTATCTGCTACTGCTCCAGTTTGTGCTATTGATGATGCTCATGGTCTTAGAGAGCTGCCTCCTCCGCCTCCTCTCATAATTTCACGTGACACTAGTGCTGAGGTCTCAATGCCTGCCCCCTATAATTTTGTGTCACAAAATGTGTGCTTTCCTTCTAAACCTTCACTACCAGGAGGTTTTCATCCTCATCAAGATTTGGTATCCATTCAACCATCTCACTATCACACTACCTCTTTTTTGCCTCCGAAACCATTATATAATTTATTAACTCCTGTAACTACCAAAGATGGTATGCCAATGCAATTTCATCAGAGTCATTTGTCTCAAGTAAGTGATCTGGGTTCTCAGTCTGTTATGAATTCCCAGCCATTAGAGTTGCATTCTCATTCTAAGCTAGGTGAGTCTCCAGTCCAAGAGCCTTATAGAGCTCCTCCAATGCACATGGATGAAATTAGATCAATCGCCCCAGTTGCAAATAATCGACCTACTCAACCTTTTGGATTGCCAAATTTTCACAATGAAGAAAACTTTGGACTGACTTCGTTAGAGATGAATTCTTCCAGTTTTTTTCCTCACCGAAACTTTAATGATCGCTCTGTGCCTGTCACAAATGCAAATAGAATGCAATCTTCTGCTGACAATTTTCCTTCTAGTGAATTTCGAAGTTCATTTTCGCAGTTTCATCCTTATTCACGGTTTGAACAGCCATTGTATACCTCACAACCTGGACATGATAGCTTGTTTCGTGACCCTAGCCAGATTGGTAGTATGTCTCGACATTATCCCGATCCTCTAAGCAGGAACCATCCATCTTTGGTTCCTGATTTTGGGGGTTTGGGAATTACCACTTATCATAATCCTTATGCTTCTACTTTTGAGAAGCCACTTAGCTCCAGCTTCAGATCTAACTTTTTGAACTTTGGAAATGATGCACCCAGTGGTGATATACGCAGTTCTACTTTCAATGTGAGTGATGTTCGTGTTGATGGGCAAGGTACTAATTATGTTGGATCTAGGCAGACAACTGCTTCACCAAATTCCACAAAACCTTTGGGGAACCTCTTGTCCGGTACAGGTGGTGATCAGTATGATCCACTATTTGACAGCATTGAGCCATCATCACCTATAACCAAGAAATCCGGTCGTAGTCAAAAGCTGAAAAAAGGAAGAGAACCTCATATGATAACAAGACTTGGTGGTTTCCATAAATTACTAGATGTGGAGGAGAACAACAAGCATAAGGAAGTTGCTGCTGTGACTTCAACTACTTCCCTGGAGAATGATGAATTTGGAGAGACAGCAGATGCAGAAGCTGGTGCTGTTGAGAATGACCTTGATGACGAAGCAAACTTATCAGGAGAAATTGAAATTGATCAGGTTAAGTCCGCTGAGAAGAGCAAGAAATCCA
Organism: Citrullus colocynthis; assembly: GCA_031780015.1. Classification (NCBI taxonomy): domain Eukaryota; kingdom Viridiplantae; phylum Streptophyta; class Magnoliopsida; order Cucurbitales; family Cucurbitaceae; genus Citrullus; species Citrullus colocynthis. The sequence continues at coordinate 2,688,349 of QLSR01000225.1, forward strand.
AAGGTTCCAGGTCAATGAAGCTTTTCAGGATTGCTATTGCCGATTTTGTCAAGGAAGTTTTAAAACCATCATGGCGGCAAGGCAATATGAGCAAGGAAGCTTTTAAGACAATTGTCAAGAAGACTGTCGACAAGGTATCTGGAGCTATGAAGAGTCACCAAATACCCAAGTCTCAAGCAAAGATAAATCGATACATTGATTCTTCACAACGAAAACTGACAAAGCTTGTTATGGTGAGATCTCTTTCTCTTAAATTTATTAAAGGAGTGTGGTACTTATCTCAGAACATTATGGAGTCTACAGTCAATTTGTTTACAATTCCATTTGCTTCTTGAGGCTATGAAAAACTTTTCATGAAAATAGATAAATTATTTCTGACAATTTGTTGGCTAACGTTTGAAATTGGAAAGGAAGAACAGTAACAAACTACTATGGCAACTTCTGATCTCATGTATTATATTTTTGTTTGAACATTTTCATTAATTTTATAGCAGAAAGATAAATGATATAGCCTCTGGAACTTGTTCCCTTTGACAAAAAGGAAAAAAACGTGCATGTAGAAGGTTTTATGAAATTATTTTAAGAAAAGGTGATCGATAGATGGCTAAAGTTAATTTCCAAGAATGTTATATTAACACGGCAATCAAATCAATTTATGGCCTTTTTATGATTTGTGCCCATGGGAGAGGGGTTTTGTTGCTCTGCTTGAAATGTCACATTCATTCAAGTGAAGTTTGTTTCTCTTTTTGAAAAGTTAAATTCCATTTAATTTTTTCTCTGGGATTATTTATTCTATACTTCTAGCATTAATACTGTCCTTGTACGTTATGCAGGGTTATGTTGACAAGTACGTTAAGACATAGAACGTGACGAAGGCTGCAATCCCAATGTGGTGGACTATGAAGGCAACATTATTATGGTTGCTTCTCCCCTTCTTGGGTGGATATCAGGAATTATGCATTTGTCTTGGACATCTGCAGGGGATGGATAGATGATAGATCCATGGTGTTGGTTGAAATGTGAGTCAGAGTCATGGTCCTGTGGATATTGGAGAAGGAGAAATGGTGAAGCTTATAATATGTTGAGCAGCGTGACATAAGTTATTTAGCATATGATTCTCATTATACTCCTGAGGTCGCAGCAAAATAACATGTATGTAATTTATTTTCCTGAAAAATATTTAGGAGCCTTTTGTACTTTCTAGATATATAATTGATGCAGTAAATATCTGCAAATGGATGGTGGGATTTTCCTTTTTTGAAGTTGTAGTTGTATATAGTTATTCAACATACTGTAGTTTGTTTGCAAACACATTAGAGAGAGATGTTAATTTTTGGTGAGGTAGCTAGGAACTCGTTTCTTCAAGAGATAAATTAATATTATGAACCGTGAATCTGCTTTGTTTTGATTTTTCATTTTCCCCCAGAAATAAGTTCACATATGGCTCAATCAACTCGTCTCTAGAAGACACATGTTTGGTTTGGACGAAAATTAGCATATTTTCTGGATATGTATGAATTTGATTAAGAACTACAATGATTTCCCTGAAATATAGCTTATCGGTTTTAGAATTTTCCAATTATTTATGTTAATTTCCAGTGATGGTGGAATGCTTGATTTTTCTTCAAGGGAGTAATATGGAAGATAGAATTAAAAGACCCGAAAGTTTGCTTTGGATTTTGATGATCATGTTAAATGAATACTACTTATTCATCCTCCTTGGTTTACTGCAGGAAACAACTAAGTGATGTGATATTACTTTGATCTTTATGAAAACTCTGTTCATGCTTCTGGTTTAAGGACTTATTTGAGGAACATTGCATCATCCCTCAACCATTTAGTGACCATTGACTTCCTTAGAGTTGCACTTTGCGGTTGTATTCTCAGTTTATGGGTATAAGGTATGTTTAGGAGGAACACATTGTATTAGCACCAAAACAGGTTTGCTTTTGTACTTCTGTAGTAGGATGAGTATATATGTTCAAAATTTTGGATAAGTTAGGTCATGTCTGTATATGCCTTTTGTTAACAATTACAGGGAATTGTTACTGTTGAGCTTCTAAATGGCAAAGTATTGTTTCACGATTTGAATTATTTGTAGGGACGAGTACTGTAAAAAAGATGAGTTTGTGCTGACTTCTTGAAAAATAGATTTTGGGCTTTGTTTTCAGCGTGCTTGATCTTGAGCTTTGGGATCCTTATTTCTATCTGCAACATTTTGACTGTGTTAGGAAAAAAGGATAAACCAGCTTCTGAGTTCGTAAATCTTTGACTTTAGTTGTCTATGTCGCTGGAGAATCCTGAAGAGAAAGGGAAACCTAGAGAATTATGGCCTCTGTGGATGAAATTTGACTACCCTGAAGTCTTATTTTATGCAAACTTGGTTTTATGTTTTCTGGAAGGGAAGCTAGAGATGATAATGTTGGCAGTTGAACATGTTTAATCTCCATCTTTTTTTGAATCTTTCATCTTTTTGGGAGATGGTGAGAGAAGCATTGGAACAGATTGTGACACAAGTTTGGCAGTTGAGCTTCCTTTTGGCTTGAATTGAAGGATGATAATTCTCAAAGATTTACCTTGTTGTTAGAGCTACAAGACACTCAAGTTACAACATGACACCTGTCCTCTCTTTTACTATTTCAGGCTCTGTTAAGTCATCAAATGATATAGTTTCCTCTAGTCAGAACCTGGTTTTTGACATCAAAGACTTTAGGATCTTGCTTTTTGGTGATTCAGTTGGGAGGAGACAGATATGGCTCCAAAGTGTTCACAAATTGTTTCAGAAGATGGGTTCTACCCAAAAAATGTGTTGTAATTTTGGTTGAAGAGGGAATAGGATGCACTTGGATTGTGAAGAACCAATATATATTATATATATTTATTTATTTATTTCCTACTGATTCATTTATTTTTCTAATGTGATTGAGCTAACATGTTTTGTACCGTTTAGATAGCTTTTAATATATGGGGATCGTTTGGTGATTTAGAAATTCTACCTTAAAGGATGGTAGATTCATTACCTCCACGAATATTTGTGACTTCATACTCAGATAAAAAAAAAAAATCCATCGTATATAACGTATTAGAGGTCAATTATCACTAAGTTATAATTTGATAATGAGTTCACAATTAAAATGAGAAGATTATTCAATAACTAGAAGGTGACATATCAAATTTAATGTACATTATTATTATTATTATTTTTTTTTTACAAATGTACACTCAATTCAATTGTTACTAGAGGGTGGTTAACATTGTTGCAGTGAAAATATTTATTGAAGGTTGTTGTCGCGATATGTTTAGTGAATGTAGATTTGAAATTTAGATGTCTTCTAATACTTGTTCAATGCAACGTAATTTCTTCTATGTATTCGATGATTTAAAATATAATGTATTCATACAACGAATGGTTCAACATTGATATTATTTATAAATTTACTGAAAATATATAAAATATCATTACCAATACGAAGTAAAAACAATTTAATTCCCTAGTTCAAATATTTATGTTGCAACATTTTCTGATTTTTTTATTTATACAAATATCTATCAAAATTGATATGTTATCGATATATCCATGTAAATATATCCAAATTGAATTTCTATATTGATATTTCAATCCTAAATAAAATATACAACTTTTCTTTGAAGGTTGATGGGTAAGATTTCACTAGCCGTTGTCGAATTAAAAAGAAAAAAAAAAAGAAAAAACAAAAATGAGGAACAAAACTTGTTTGGTGACTCGAATAGTACAACCTTGAGGAGAATTAAACAAGACCGGATCGGGTTATCTTTATCCAAGGATAGCACTTCAAGTCCGGTAAATCTCAAGTTCGCAACCTACGATGAAAAAAGTCTCAAGGCGGGGCGGCTCGCGGGAGTTCAACTTCTACTTCTACGTTCTCTCTGCTTTACATTCAAATCCTTTCTTCTCTTCCTCTTCTTTTGCAACTTCATACGAAATTCTCTGTTCTTACTGCAGATCCTGACCATCCTTGGCCTCTTAAGGTTTCTTTTTCTTCTCCAACCTTCGTTTTCTCGATATGTTTTGCTTTAATTATCGCTATGTAACACTTCGATTTGTGCGGTTCATTAGTTTCTATTTTATAATCTGAAGAAATGTTTGTTTAGTGATTATTGATGAACGAATTGATAATTAGTTGTCTTTTGATGTTGAACTCTGCTACCGAGTACTGCCATTCTTCTCCCTGTTCTTAATATTTCTTCTCGCCTTTACTGCTTGCGAGTGAGGAATGCAATTAGAGGCACGGTTCGAATACTTGTATTTGTTTGATTTGGTTTGATGTCGATGGTAGAGCAGAGGCATGATTATACTCTACAACGTTGAAGACTTTAGTTGTCTTGATTTTGGAGGAAAAAGCTTGCAATTTGGTTTTTTCAGTCTACTATTGGGTCTGGAGAACAGTTGATAATACTGTGAATTGGAAATGTGAAGGGCATACGCAAAAGGACATTGAGGCATTGACAGTTAAGAACTTAAATTCAAAACATCTGATGCACTTAGGTGTACCTTATTCCTTTAGGCAACTACTTTGCATTTTACAGTATCCGGATGCCTCGAGTGCATTATCTTTCTATATTTGTACTGTTTGCATGTTAACGTACACTATACGTGACTTTACCTTCTAAGGTAGGATTTTCAGTTTACTAATAATATTCAGTGGCGTCAAGGTAATTGAATGTAAATTCCATTCTAGTTGCTCAATTATAAGTGGTTATGTAATGGATAAATTGGACAGGGCTCAGAAACTGAGATTATTTTATTTTATTTTATTTTTTATTTTTTTTTAATCTTTGGTTGTCTTTGGATTATATGTTGGATATACTTGAGTTGGTAAGAAACACCAATTCTTGTTTTTTTTATACTAGATTGCAATGCTATTTTGCCTCATATTAGTAATTTGAGAACTTCCGTTTTTCTTTTGGAAAATTCATTTGTTCCATGTTTACCTCTGTTCTCTATTAGAATTATATATGGGTTGATGGTGGTCATATGTTGGTTTGTTGTGATTAGACTTGGGCAGAGAAAACTTGAGTTTTGGTATTTGGGATGTCTTTTACCCTGTGGAATGGTTTTCTTTTTATTACAAATGTAATTCATTGATCAAATGAAAGTTAATGGGCTTGGAGCCTCACAAACCCAAAGGAGATGAAAGATATCCGTCATCATGCCCATGAACTTTGGAGAGCTTGTAACTAGTGGATCCATTTTTATACAATATGCTTCTGACCATGTATCACATGTTTTGAAATCTCTCCTGTTATCATTAGTACGTGTAGAAGTATTTCAGTTTTCAATTGAAAGCTTGTGGACTTATGTCTCAAGAAGCTTATTTGGTTTATTTCATCTGTTTTTTTTTTT
>QLSR01000225.1:2694351-2716059 GCA_031780015.1 Citrullus colocynthis
TTTTTTCTGTTGCGGCTACTGAAGTTTACCACGAAGTCAAAGGATGGAATTCTGGAATAACTAGCACCATATACCTTCACAAGCTTACTAGCCTTAAGCTTTGAAGAAGACAGGTTCAGAATTATGTAGGTTAAGGAAGATCCCTGACTGAGAATGTTAAGGTTTCGAGGGCCGTTCAGATTTTTCCTTTGAAATTCATTTCATCTGCGGAGTTACACTACAGTAGATTAGAGCAGGTGATGGAAATGGCTGTTTGCAATGCAAAAGTTGGTTTGGAAAAGAAAAGGAAAAGAAAGCAGAGAAGGAGGGGTAACACCACTAGTGGCGATAACAGAGGTTGCAATCCTGGTGAAGATAACGCTCCAAAAGAAAATAATGCTTCTCAAGAATCTCCAAACAAAATGTGCTTGAACATGGACTCAGAAATGGGGCAATCTCATTTAGAAGTAAATCTGCTAGGAGAAAAGAATGAGGAGAAGCACGGTGATTTACAGTGTGGAGAAGCTACTGGAATATCTGACTTGACCTTCTTGAACGTTAAAGTTTTTAAAGAAGATGATGAGACATCTACTTCCCCAAATGTAGACTTTTGTTCGGCGAATGAAAAGGAAAATTCTTCAGTTCCCAAGGATCCAGATGGGAAAGCTACTGATATGGTTAAAAGAGATGATGAACATACAGAAACCATAGATCAGTCAACCCCTTCAAGCCATGTTGAACCCCAAAGGGTAAGGAAAAAAAGGCGGCGGCGTAGAAAGGGAAGGTCGTTAGAACCCCCTAACGAAAGTTTGGAAACCAATATAGGGGACAAAAGGAAAGTTTCTCTATCGAACCATCCTCATGAAGAGGAGACAAATAGCCACCTTAACAATTTTGTAATAGAAGAGGTTATGAATGGTGTTCAGTTGGAAGAATCAGTTGACTGCCCAATTAGTGAAAAAACAGAGTTGTTGTCTGCAAAGACAAAGGAAAGCTCTATGGTTATTACAGATCCTCAGAAATCCAAGGATTTTGAAAATGCTACCATGGTTAAAAAAGATGATGACTGTTCAGAGACTAAGTATTGCTTGGCTCAATCAAACAGTTATGATACCCATGACAAAACAAAAAAAGAGAGGAAAAAAGGTGGAAGAAGGAGAAAGTTTGCAGATACCTTTGAAGAAAGTTTGAATTCTGATGTGGAAGACATTAAGAAAGATGCTGCATTCAACCGTTTAAATGAAGAGGGTGCAATTAGTTTGCATGAACATTCTACCACCACCAAGATAGTAAAAGATGTTTTGGTGGAAGAAGTGTCAGCCAACTGCTCTGTGGGTGTACGTACATCAGATGTCAAGGAGAGAGCGGAAACCATAAAGAAAAATGTTCCTCATTCGTTGGCTCATGATGCGGCAAATGATAACATCAGCGCAACTGGTTTGTCAAAGAAAAAGCTTCTCATACTTGATGTAAATGGACTGCTCGTTGATTTTGTTCCATATTTTCCAGATGGATACACTCCAGATTTTGTAATATCACGTAAAGCAGGTGAAAGAAAACACATCTAGATGTGGCCTTAACGTTAATGAACGTCAGACTCAATATTTACTTGGCTATGTTCTTTCTTTTTTCAGTGTTTAAGAGGCCTTTCTGTGACGACTTTCTACAGTTTTGTTTTGAGAGATTTGAAGTGGGGATATGGTCATCAAGAACCTGGTAGTTCAATCTAAAGCTGGTCAATTGATTTCTGTTTCAACTAATAATAGCTTTAAGTATTATTTCCAGTTGTCCTTCTTTCCGGTAAATATGTAATTTTGGCATTAGCTTCAAAATCTTAGCCCTGACACTATTTATGGCCTTATCTCGTGTTATTTTCTGCAGGAAGAACCTGAACATGTTAGTTAAGCTTCTTATGGGAGATTCCAGACACAAGCTACTTTTTTGCTGGGTAAGCCAAGTCATATCTCCACAAAAATAGGAGTATGCATCACTTTGCTACTAAGGAATTGTGGGGTTGCATTTTGCATGTTAATATTGCTTATATTCTTCGTAACCATATTTTCTAGATTAGTTTGCCTACAATGTTGAATTAGTAATGGTAGAATAAGTATTTTTTAAACTGGAAGTGGCATACACAACCTGATTAAAACTGAAGTTATGTTTATTTTGAGCTTTGATATGAGAATTGAAGATAAGTCTAAGTACATTAATGTAGAATTGTGGTGCTTCGTAAATGAAGAACAAGCAACTTTGTTTCAAGTGATGTGTGTAACCTACAGATTGTTTTTTTGGTTGAGTCAATTATCTGGTTTCCCCCACCAATAAGTTTCATACGCTTCTACAACAATGATAAGATGGTTGATACAGGATCAATCACACTGTACAACTACAAGGTTCACCACCATCGAGAACGATAGGAAGCCCCTTGTTTTGAAGGAATTGAAAAAAATATGGGAAAATTTGGAACCAAATCTTCCATGGAAAAAGGGGCAGTTCGATGCATCAAATACTTTATTGATAGATGATTCCCCATACAAGGCCTTGCGCAATCCAGTTAGTTGAAAAACCTCTACTCTTTTTTCATTTCAGGACATGAACTCTTTCAATTACTTTGAAGCTGATTTAATAGTTTCTTTGTCTTGGCTTATCATCATTTTCAGGCTAATACTGCAGTATTTCCCATTTCATATCGGTACAAGGACAGTGATGATACATCATTAGGTAAGAATGGTGCCACATGTGTAACGAGCTGATGTTTTTGGTGAATTTGTTGCATATAGTTGAAGAATAGCGTAGGATCTTTTTTTTTTTTTTTTCCTCCTTTTTTTTCCTTTTTATTTTTAATATGAAGTACCTGTCAATGTCTGGGCATACTTTTATGCATCTTAACATTTAGGACTTCCTCCCTTTTTTCCCCCTCCTCTCTTCAACCATAAAAACCTATAGAAAAGCTTTGATGGATTGCACCTTTTATTTTATTTATTTATTCTGAGAAACGACATCATTGGCTAAATGAAATGTACGTAAAAACTAAAAAGGGCCTCTCACCAGGGAGGTTACAGAAAACTCTACCATTTCTTCCCCGCCATAAAGACCACAAAAAGGTTCTTAGCAAAAGAGAGCTAGACAATTTTGACTCAACGGGCGCCAACCAAAATGAGAGTGAGGATGCCTTTGATGTTCTCCAGTTTAGGCTGTATGCCATAGAATCTCTAACCACGAACCAACCATCAATTAACTGTGGAAAATTTCCATGCATCTCTAATAATCTTATGGGACACCCCTGAATTCCTCAACATTTAGCATGAAAAAAATTCATTTGGATGCTTATATTAAATAGGTTGCTATCACATAAACTTGGAACTTGAAGTATTTGAGATACATTGACCGCAGAGTCCATGAAATCTCATGTTACCTATATCTTCAATGCCGCACCAAGGTGTATAGTGCTTATGAATATATTCATGTCATCTTAGATCGTTTTCATAAAACTACAATCCTTGCTTTTATGAAATTGAGTTAATAAAGAACAACCGTTGGTCACAGATTCTTGTAAAGAAATAAATATTTTTCATTCAATATTAAGTATTTTTTATATATTTTTAGTTTAAAATTAAGAAAATATTTGAAATATACATGTATATCAATTTTCTTTGATATGCAATCGCTCTAGTGCTGACCCCTGAATGTTTCTTAGCATCCTGGGTGGTCAATTATGTATGTACTGAAATCCGACAGGCTTTGGAAATTCCATCTTTTGTTTCTGCTTTAACCGCAGTTCTTTGTTTCCTTAATCTTTTTTTCATGTTACGGTCAATCTCTTGCCATTGTCTTTAACATTTAGTTTTCTGCAGGACCTGGTGGTGATCTTCGCACTTATTTGGAGGGTGTATATACGGCAGAAAATGTTCAAAAATATGTTGAACAGAATCCATTTGGTCAAAAACCCATATCTGAATCTAGTCCATCTTGGAAATTCTACCGTAAGATTATAGATGGTGAGAAGGAAAGATGATGTAGGTGTTCATTGGCTCAAGTATGAAGTCCGTTTCTAACTTCCCAAGTATATGTAGCTTTTATGCTCTGGAGTCATTTCCGTGACAGGATTCCCACATGCTGATGATTAGTTCTCACAAAAAACGTGGCCATATATTTAAAGATTGGTTCACATGTTTATTTGCTATATAATAGTTCATCCTCTGCCATAGTTGGATAACCGTTGCTTATCTTGCAAGATTAGAATAGCCAGCCTTTGATCCCCTCGATATATTTCATTAGTTTTATGTTTCTTCGTGGCAAATTTTGTTTACTAATCCGGTGAGTAACAGATTCACCGGTTTTCTTAATGATCTTTACTTTTAGCTGTAGATTACGAGCATACAGAGAGTTTTTACTTGTTAGAAATACACAACTAGAAATCCAGTTTACTTTAGCCAATACGTTGCATTGTACTTGTAATTTGTAGAAACGTTTACGGCTTGTAGTTTGAAATTTATTTCTGACGAGGGATGGAAAATTCAAAGCGATGTTATGACAAGGATGTAATTTGATTTATTTTAGACACTTTTGCTTTATACTTTGACGCTTATGAAGATCAATTCTGTAATCTGTAATCCTTTGTAATCTGATATATCTTTGCATTTAGAACAAAGAAAACTATTTGACTTTAACGCTATACTTCCATTTCTTGCTTCATTTCAGGTTGCACTTATTTTTGTGTCATCATGTGGTAAACTTTTCTTTTTCAAAACATGTTTTGAATTCAGGACATTATAGAAGCTCGCGTCTTCAGTTGATGTATAAGCGAAGAATTCTTGAATGTTCTAACTCATTGCAGGCTTTTGCATATGTTACTAACAAATATTAATTTTTTGTGTCTGCCACAACTAGCTTCTGCTGATGATTGATATTGACAAATGTGGGAAAGTTCGTCGGACTTGAGAGTGATCAATTCAAAGGAGCAGGTATGTTCATGTCTTCTTGTTGGAAATATATGGTTTATGTGTCCACAGGCGTTTCAGTTGAGGCCCATTTTGGTCTCATGGATGGGGCCCAAATGACAGCTCAGGAAAGGCCCAATTGGTGCTATTCATCGCCACGCTTGGCGAGAAAGAAGAGGCTCATCCCAAGTCATTACTGTGGGAGTGGGACTAGATTTATTTATTTATTTGTTTTTTTTTGAATTTTTAAATCTCTCTTTTAAATTAGTTCTTTTGGAAGAGATTTTTCTTTTAGAAAAGTAATTGCCTACACACCCGTTATAAGAGTTTCTATATAGCGTTTTAGAGGCTAAAAAGGCTTATCATGGAAATTGATCAATAAAAACTCAGCATCATGAAGTCAATGGGTTCATTCTTATGGACTATAGTACTTGATTGTGATTCTATGTACCGTTTTTTATTTTAGTTATAGGAATTCAAATTTCTGACATCTTGATCAAAGATACATCCTTTAACTAGTTGAGCTATGTTTAGGTGACGATTTTATAACAAATTCTAGAGATTTGAAGTTCTAACCTCTTGATCGAGGACATATGGTTTAACCAGTTGAGCTATGTTTAGATTGACGATTTTATAAATGTAGTTATGAACTCATTTATATGATAATGATCTTGATATGTCTATACAGTGACAATTTGTCGAAACGATGATGTGTCAACGTGAAATGGTTGGATAATAGATTTTCTGAATGGCAGGATATAAAGTGACAAAAATCGAAAGTAGGGAAAATGTTTTGCATGAAGAAAGAGAGAAAGGACTTCAATACTTTGATTGATCACTTCATCTTGTCTAATACAGATTGAACATACCACGCCTACCCCCTTTTTCTTTTTTCAGGTTTGTGTTTAATTGATTAAGGTTATATGTGATAAAAATGATTTGCTCTATATTAATTAACATATTCTTTATTTGCAGCAAAATTTAGCGATTTTCTGATTTAAAAAAGAAACCTAAACATTGTAATTAAAAAAACACTCGTATTTTCGAGAAAACATTGTGATTGTGGAGGCTTAATTGTGTTTTTTTCTTCTTAAATCTAGAGTATTTGGTAACAAATAAAAATCATTTTTAACGAACCATTTAAATTTAACTGAAAAAGTGATTGATCTAGACGTGTCTAGATCGCAAGACTTAATGGTAATTTAAAGGTGGTAGAATTACTTTTACATATAATGCAACCAAACAATTAGCCAATTTTAAGAAAATGTACTCATACAAATTTAATTAGAAACCATTTATATAAATATATTTTGAAATATATATATATATATTATGTTTCAATTGTCAAAGTGAAAGTTTAGTGATGTACTTATAATTCCCCTTTCCAGGTTGGAGATTTAAATTCTTGTACGGAAATCTCTTGTTATAAGAGAGAATATATATATATATATATATATATATATATATATATTAAAATTTACAATTAAGTTACCGTATCAAAATAACCTAATTGATCTCAAAATTAAACCATTTAGTCGATATATATATAATTAATGTGGCTATCTTCTATTTATTACTTTAAAAAATAGAGACTAAAGGCATGATTTGATGACGATATAATATATATAAAAGTATTTGATATGTTGTGTTTGTTTGGTACGTACATAGTTATTAATTATTATGGCCTGCATGTGAAACATTGGCAGTGCGTAGCTATTTATATTATATTAATAGTGCCTCTGCCACTAATAATAATAATAAACTTTTTTTTTTTCGAGAGTTGTTCTTTCATCTTTATTACATTGCATCATCACTTTGTATTATTAAAACCTTGACATGTTTGTTTGTAGCAAGTCTTGGACAGCTACACCCTTGTCTTTGCTATATCAATCTATTAAAGCTTTCAAACTATTAATGCTCTTGTATAACTACTTTTCTAATAGTGAAATTTGCTTTTTATATATGTTTTATAATAATAATAATAATAAATTCAAGCATTTCTTTTAAAATCACTTAAAAAAAATTTCAAGCATTTTTATAGTCTTGTGTAAAATGCAATTTTATGAACCTACATCTATGTAACTTAAATCAAACATGAGAGATAATAATGATCACCATATTCTACAAAATAAATAAATAAAAACTTTTAAATTTTATCATTTATTTAAAAATATCTATATTCTTTTTCGGAAGTCTGTAATAATTACTTTTAAGAGCTAAAACAATATGGTAATGAATCAAAATAGACCTTAGATCTTGAACACTGTAATAATCATTCCAATTTTCAGTAGTAGACTAGTAGTTTCAAAATATTTATGAAAGATAAAAAATAATATTGAAACTTTTGAAAATAAAGAACAAAGTTTGAAGGTATTATTTACTATTTACTCTATAATTAATCAACAAATCGTACCAACCAAATTGAAAATACATTAATGAAATGTGAATGAGACCAAAAAGTATGAATAGATTGTGAGCTATGAGAATGAAAATAAAAGTATAGGGATCTTCATTCGTTAAATTGAGAATGAAATTGAGCCCCACACTTTCACAAAAAGTCCACAAAATTTTTGTTATTATATGCAAACACTTAGCTAGCAACCACAATGGATTGGGAAAAAAAATGGCTATTGAATTCTTCAGTTAGCCACATGATCTGTTTTGTGGGAATAAAAATGGAAAGCAAAAGCTCTGATCTTCACTGTAGTGTTTGGTGCGCCTCGAAAACCCACAATCTGACGCGTTTGAAGAACCTCGAGAAGAAGGTTAGAGGAATATTCTTCTTCTTCTTCTTGATTTTCTCCGTTTTTCAGTACTAAATGGGATCCGTTCTTCATTCTTCTCTCTTCTTTGAGTTTTGACAAAGTCACATGGACATTTGGACAGTTTGAGACCCACCCACATACGCATTCCACATGGATGCCTCAGATATGGCCGATTAGATTGGGGCACATTTGATCTGACCACATATTACGTTTTCTTTCTCTCGCTTTCTGTTCTTGTTATTGTTTAATTTGTTGACCGGTCTTCTCTGATTGTTATACAAATCATGCTTCTACGTGTTTTTATATTCACTCATAGTGGTACATTCAATTCTAGGACGTTTCTTCTTCTTCTTCTTGAATCACCAGGGGAAAATTCCCATTTTGTGTTTTCTCTTTGATTCTTTTTTTTCCCCTTATATGTAATTGCTGATACTTTGATTGTTCTGTATTTGCCTTGAAAATCTTGATGTTTCAGGTTTCTGGGTCTCTCCTTTTATTTGGTTTGATTCTCTAGGGGTGTACTTTTTCCTTTGTTGCTTTAAGTATTCTCATATTGGGAGCATTCTATGCCAAATCCAATTGGTAAATTTTGTGGGATCAAGATTTGCATTGCAAAACGAGTATGGTGATCTGATAGAGATTGGTGTTTTGTGAAGTAATTAGCTCGCAAAAGATCTGTTGATATAATTTATGGTCTAAACAAGGAGGTATTTCAAAGTTTGTTATATACCAGTTCCTTGAGCAAAGTTGAAAATGGAAATTACAGCCATTATTCTTTCCATTTTGAGGCTGGTAGGAGCCTAGATTATGCTTAGACTTCTCATATTCAAGGTGGAGCAAGAAAAAAGAGAAGGAATTCAGATTCTTGTTGAACTATGCAATGCACAGTCCAGTCCCAGAAACTGATGTGTCGATTAATATTCTGGGATCATATTGAGGATCAGAATTCTCAGGATGGAGACTCAAATGGCTTAAGTGTTTGGTCTAGAAGTTCAATCTTAGAGGTCTAAGGGGAAACTTTTGCGGTGTAATTTGTTTGTTATTTGAGAAGAGAATAGAAGATATGGCTGCAAAACTTCTACATTCCTTCGCAGATGACAATCCTGATCTGTGCAAGCAAATAGGATGTATGACTGGTATTTTTCATCTATTTGATCGCCATAATGCAATCACCACGAAGCGAATTAGTCACAAGAGGCTCCCTCCTGGTAATTATCTAATCTTTGATTACTTCATGTAACTGTTGCTTTGTACTGATCTTCTTTGGTTATCCTGTGGACTTTTATATGCACAACATTTGTTGTTCATTCTTACTTTCATTTTCTCTCTTCTCAATGGATCACTGAATTTGAATGTTCCTTTCCATGTCGAAGAGTCCTAATTGGCCTCGAAGAAAGGGAGTAAAATTTTATAATCTGTATGTCTGACTGCCAATTTTTTCTGCACTCAAATGCTGAATTGCAAATTTTTGTACATATTCCAAATTCATCATGAAGATCACGAGAAAAATACTAAAAAAGTACTTCATTACTTCAATTAATGCTTCTGGTTTGAAGTTTGAACTCCCACTTATCTTTTTGCTCGTTATTGTGTATGGAACTATGTGGCAATCACTATAGTGATTGTTTCAAAGCATTTCCAGTCACATTATTCCTCAGCCATATGCCATTAAATTATTCTCTTATTGCGCTTGCTTTCTTTTTTTTTTTTCTTTGCTTTTACAAACTTTTGAACGCTATATGTCAGTCTATCTAATCTTGTCTTGTACAGGTCATTCCCAATCAAACGGTGGTGACTTGGTGAGTACTGCACATCACCAAGAGAAAGCAAATGTAAGAGCCTAAAATTTTCTTATGCCAACTTTTCTTTTGATTTGATAGCAACAGAAGATGCAGCCGTTGGAAAGATACTTCTGCAATCAATTCAAACATCATCTCACTCTGACTTATTAATTGAATCCCATCTTGGTCCTAATAGTAAAACTAGTTATATTGCATGCCTATTTGTGTAAATGTCAAGATTTAAAGTTATTTCACTGCAGGTCTCAAGTCTGAATGAGGATGTGAATGACAAACAAAGCATGCCTGCAGAATCATCCAGAGACTCTCTCTCATCCTGTTCATCATCTTTGTCCTCTCTGGAGTGCAATAAAACTGCACAACTAGAAGCCTTGTCCTTTTCCAATACCAATATTCTTGAAAGTCCCCCAATGGGGTTGGCATTGGACAAGTTGAATACCTCTAGCTATTCAGAGAGGCAACCATTCAATATCAAACATGTAGTAAAAGATTCTATGCATAGAGAAGTAAGAACATCATTTGTTAAAGTGACAGACGTTGATGACTTTGGTCATGGTGTAAGACATAGAGACTCTCCAAGACCCCCTCCAGTGTCCAAATGTACAGAAATTTCTTCAAGGCTTGCGAGAAACCATAAACAAGAGGTCCCGATTGATATCGAGGAGTCTTTTAGAGTTCTTGCCAAACTAAAAGATGTATCCAGGAACTTCAATGAAGCTAAAGGACGTCCAAGATCATCATGTGAAAATGAAGCAACACATGGAAAGAATTTACTTTCGAGGGATTTGCCACGGCTTTCTTATGATGGTAGAGAGAGAAGTCACTTCTCCTCTGAATCAAGAAACCTCAAGTCCAGCCCTAAACTGAAAGAGCTCCCTAGACTCTCATTGGACAGCAGAGAGACTTCGACATGTAGAAATTTTCAAAATAGTAGCTGCTCTACTGACAAATCCCCCGAGCTACATCATTCTTCAGGCAATCAGAAGCGGCTCCCCAGTATTGTAGCAAAATTGATGGGTTTAGAAACATTGCCTGATGCGTTTTCGTCTACAGATACTCGATGTGGTGGTGAAACTTTTGCAAAATCATTAGGATCCAAAAATCTGAAAATATCTGCCTCTGATAAAAGCTCATCTAAATGCCCAACTTCACCACGGCGAAAAAATCATGATTTGATTAGAAAACCTATTCAAACTTCTAGGCTCCCTGTTGAAACTGCACCTTGGAGGAAGCTAGATGGGGCTCAAGTTACAAAAAGCACACCTCCTAGGCCTGTAAAAGGTCCAGCACCGAACTCCTCCCCCGCAGTTTATGGTGAAGTCGGGATGAGGCTGAAAGATCTTGAATTTGAACAATCCCGTAGTAAAGATCTCAGAGCACTTAAAAAAATACTTGAGGCAATTCAAATTAGGGCACTATCCGAAATGGGAATCGAAGATCAAACTTCAGTTTTTGGAATTCAAAGGAACCAAGAACCAAGTTCTTCTTGTCCCAGTCAAAAGACTAGGTTGATGAGCCAACGAAACAGCCGGAGCAGTGTAGTTGTTGCCTCCTCCACTTCTAGTGCACCTAATTCTTCAAAGGCATATGAATCCCCAATTATCATTATGCGACCTGCTAAACCTGTTGAAAAATCAGTTATATCAACCTCAATGATTCAAATGGATCGCTTCCCTGTTCTCCATAAGCTCCAAAATGAAGGATTTCAGGATAATAAAAAAAGCTCTAGCAATGGCCAAACCAGAGCACGTTTTCCTAAAAGCATACAAAAGGATCTTGCAGTCATTAACTCTGAGAAGAAGTCGATTTCTAGAAATATAAGATCGCCTCAAACTTCTTCAAAACCTCAACTAGTACTTAAAGAAAGCAACACAAGCTCAATAAAAAGTTCAGATTCTGTTAGTCCAAGACTGAGACATAGGAAGGTTGAGGTGGAGAAACGATCTCATCCCCCTAAATCTGAAGCAAACAAACCCAAAAGGAAAATGAAGCAGACAAATTCGAGTTCCCACTGTGGAAAGATAAAACCCAAGTCTTCCAATATAAGACAATGCGATGATCAATCAAATGAGATGAGCAATGAACCAAGAGTTTTGAGTAACCAAAGTGATGACATGACCCAACAATCAGATACTAGTTTATCCTTGGATTCAAAAATAGATATTGAGGTGAGCAGCAGTATGCAATCAACCAAGATTGATGACAGCCAGAGACAAGCCATGGAGGCTGTTGAATTCTTAACACCTGGCTCAGTTAAAATGGTATTCTTCTTTTGTTGGTTTTCTTTTCATTCATCTTTTAAATGCTCATCACTAAGTAATATTTTTGGTCGATCAGTTATCAATGGTGGCTAGTAGTCAAGATGGGTCAACGGTAGAACAAGATGCAATAGCACTAGAGCACCCCAGTCCCGTCTCTGTCCTCGATGCCTCATTATATAGAGACGATGAAGCATCTCCAGTGAAAAAAATTACAATTTCACTTCATGGTAAAGCTTTTGTTATCCTAACCATTTGAACTCTCTGTTGATCCAAAAACATGACAGCTGCTTTGTCAAAAGTTATGAGTCCAATTAAACTGATTTAGTAATCTTTTATTGACATGGAACTTTATTTGTTTCATCTGATCTTACTGTATAACTTGGTGTCTCATAGGTGATGATTCGCTAGATTCTAATGTGGGGCGTAGTGAAGACCAATGCAACATTTCAGATGACGTGTTTGTAAATCCTTTGGTTTTAAATCATAATGTAGAGATTGACAGTATGAAATATGAAAATATTGAAGATCTGATTCAGAAGCTTGGACGTTTGAACTCGCATCATGATGAAGGAGAAAAAGATTATATTGGATTGTTGTGTGAGAATATCAATCCAGATCACAGATACATCTCGGAGATACTGTTAGCTTCCGGTCTTCTACTCCGAGATCTTGGCTCTGGCCTGACCACTTTTCAGCTTCATCCTTCTGGTAGTCCCATCGACCCGGAGTTATTCTTCGTTTTGGAGAAAACAAAGGTGGATGGCATACTGCCAAAAGAAGGGTTCAGCTGGGCAAGAGATTCCCATTCAAACAGGGAGAAATTTGATAGGAAGCTCATATTTGATGCTGTAAATGAGATACTAATTGAAAAATTAGCTCTCATTGATGGTGGTGCTCCTGAGCCATGGCTGAAACCAATAAAGATTGCAAAAGAAGCTTTTAGTGGGCAAAAGATTTTGAAGCAATTGTGTAATGAAATAGAACAGTTTCAAGCTAAGAAGTTCAGATGCAACTTTGACGAAGAGAAGGATGACTCAATGAGCATTCTGCAAGACGATGTGATGCGCCAAACGAGGAGTTGGACAGATTTTCGTGGTGACATCTATGATGTCGTGTTAGATATCGAGCGATCAATATTCAAAGACTTGGTTAATGAGATCATTATTTGGTGAGACAGAATTTTGGAAGACAAAACTATGGCTATGCATTGGCTAGTTTGCTTGCATCCTTGATATTTGCTTTCTTACAGTGACAACATAAACATCTACTCTTTCTTCCCCCATTTTTTTGGTGTCAAGCTCAATAATTTGTGATAAGCAGTTCTGAGCTGGTTGGTTGTTGTGCAATACACTTGACCACAAGAATCAAAATCAATGAAAATATTTTGTTCCTATTTCATTCTATCACCTTTGCACTCCTAACAGTTATTTGTTTTATTTTATTTTATCTTGTTTTTGATGTTCATGAATGTCCAGGCTAACTTATCTTCATTTCGACCAATTTCACGGGACAACCTATCTGGTCCGACAATATTTAGATGTCAAGGAAACTCGTAAGATATTAAATCCTAGTTGCTTGTTTCATTGAAGAACATTCATTTATTCTTATGGAGTACATTGTAGACAACAAATGGAGAAACTTTTGTGGGTAAGTATTACATATCAAAAAGCCTAAGTTCAAGGGAGAAGCTTTTCAGTTTCATTTGCTTGTGTTAGAAAAAGGAAATCCCCTGCAACAAATATGGGCTATTTTTGTAACAGAGAATGATTGATTCTTATAACAAAATGTGGAGGTTTATATAATAATTGATACTTACTAGAATCAGTAAGTCATAGTTTGAGATAGACAAACAAGTTAATCCAAATATAACTTAGTGAATAATATTACAACCATTCACCAATCACTATATGAAAGGTCGATCGTTCGATCCCCATTTCTGCAATTGTTGAACTCAAAGGACAAAATGAAAAAGTCAAATAAACATGTAAAATAACAAACTCGACTTTAGTAAGTCATATAGAAACTCCAAAGTTACTTAGAAGAAAAGAAAAGAAAAGAAAAGAAAAAAATAAATAAATGCTTGATAGTCTTTTTTACCCTTTTTCTTTAACACAGCAGAGATGGGAGGGTAATGAGTGAGTGGTCACACAATTTTTGAAAGATGAGATGAGAAAAGACATCAATCCCCATGCCCTCACAGCATGCAATGAAAAGCCCAATGCCGAAGTAATAATTAGTCATTGCCCTCGAAAGGCTGCCATGCTTTCTTAATCATCAATAGTCAATTGGTTTTTTATTTCTAATATTTAAAATTTGATTCCGATTTCTTCTTAATTCATTACAATAATTTTCATCTTTAAATTTTAAATTTATTGACAAATTCTAGAATAAAATTTACATTTTTCTTTTGAAAACCTTAGCACTCGATTTTTAAAATATTTATAAAAGGTTAATGACAAAAAAGAAAAAAAAATTACAAATAGTAGAATTTATAAGCTTAGTTTAAAAAAATTAAGTAGTCATCCAAGAAACAAAGAGTTGAATTTTCATTTCCTTTCCTTAAACCTCGTTCGAAAGGGAAACAAGTGTGTGGAATGTGTACTGTGTAAAAAGCTGAAAAGTATTTGCAATTTGACCCCAAACATTCCATTTTTTTTTTTTTTTCTATCAATACGAGGTTTGGTGTTATCCATTTATAATTGCATAGACTATACCATTTTGTTATACATCATGATTTTATTTTAGAGTTGGTTAGTTGGTTAGCATATAATTAAGTTTTTATTGTTACAAAAAAATTAAGTTTTTATTTGAAAATAAGTTTAGTACCTTTATTATCAAAATAATAATAATAATAATAATAATTTATGTCAAAACAAACTTAGCTTAGTGATAATTGATATACACCTTCTTTCTTTGAGGTTGGAGATTTGATCTCTCTCAACTACACATCATTAACTTTTAGTTTGAATTACAAATTTAATTTAGTTCTTAATGTTTTGAGATAGTGTTTAATATAATTCTTATATAGACATCTTTTAACTTTTAGCTTTGTATTAAATAGGTATTTGACATATTTAAGATTTTCTAAAATTGACAAATTTATTAGACACAAAATTAAAAATTCAGATTCTGGATAGATGCATATTCAAATTTTTGTAATAGATATTAATTAATTAAAAAAAAAGGTATCAACTATGCCAAAAGTCAAGTAGAAACAAAGTTGAGAGTTAACAAACTTATTAGACACTTCTAAAGTTTAAGGGATCAATAAACACAGATTATAAATGTTTGAGAGCCTTGTTGAACAATTTTTAAAGTTTAAGGGCTTCTCAGATAAAAACCTGAAAGTTTAAATAGTAGACCTATAATTTAATCGAAGTTTTAGATGGATATATATTTGGTATTTACAGTATATTTTTAAATTATTCTTATAAGCACTTCTTACTTGAATCTAATATTAGATGTAGGTTGTTATGTTATTATTTTATTTGAAAAGTACTTGTTGATCTCAAGTAAGTACTTTTGTGAGAAGTTAAACAGGATTTATTGGATACAAAATTAAAATTTCCAAAATTTATTATAATTTTTAAAAGATACATGTTATAATACACAAATAAAATACACATAAATAAACTAAGTTCGTAATTTAACGGACTACCTAAACCCATCGTTTCTAATAAATGATTAAACCTTTCAAATCAACAAGAGTTACAACATTTTAGGTAAAATTATCATGCATAAAGTAAAAACATAGATGAAACATTTTTGTCTTGGTCAATGTGAACATAGTCTAAGTATATATACATAATGATTATAAGCTCATATTTGGATGCTGTAATAAAACCCTTATTTCTTTTTTTCACACATTAAAAAAATAATAATAATAATAATAATAATAATAATAATAATAATGTGTAATACAGCAGAGAGGACCACAAATGGTGGGGGCAAATTAAAAGATTTTTTTTCTTCTTCTTCTTCTCAAAGAAATTGATGGGGACAATGACAGTGGAGAGAATTTGTCCAATGCAGCAAAACAAATGTGTTTTTTAGGATTAATATATATACAGACATATTTATATTTATATATATATATATATATGGCTTCCACTGTTGTCTTGGATCTTGTGACCAATGTTGTTGGCTGAGAGACACATAATTATTTGTCCAATCTCTTTCTCAATCTTTCATGCTCATTTTATCATAAAAAGAAAACTTCACATATTTCTAAAATTACCCATTTTTATCCTTTCCCTTTTCTTGCTGCAAGAATCTCCCTTTGTTTTTTTTAACAAACATATATAAAATTGAATTACAAGTATAAGCATTAGATCGTTAAATTTGTCTTCAACCTTTAGCTTAAATCTTTTAATCGATCATTTAAGAACAAGTTAGTCAAACTAGTAATTATCATCACAAGTGAGATTACTTTGTTACGTTTGGAAAAGTAAGTGCTATAAAGATTTGATTTCTTTTATTATTTTTGGTCCTGTTTTGGGCTCTTCTCATCAATTGTTTGGTGTCCATACAATATTTGTGAGGAATCTATGTACCAAATGTGCACCAAATTAACTTATATAATTTGTCAGTTTTACTTGTAAGTTGTTCGATGTTTTTAAATGGCTAATAGATACGACACTTATTGGTATTAAGTTCATTAAAAGCATATATTGTCTACTAGAGTTTGAAAGAGGAAAAAAAACCTTCTATGTTGTTTGATGATTTGTTGTTGTTTATTATAGTACATGTTTGTTGTTTGTTCTCTAACTCTTGTGTCTCTAATGAAAGTAGACGTCGTTAGTTGTCATCGTTTTAGAATTAAATTGGTTAAATTATAAGAAGTATCGATATCTATGAAGGATTATGAAGTTGGTTTCCATTATATACTCCTAAATTTTGGAAAGTAATTTCATTATAACTCTTGAAGTTTGAATTTTATTCAAAACAACCCTTGAAAACTTTTGTTTTTAAATTTATAAACGGAAGCTTTGTATCTACTTATGTGAACAAATCTAAACACATCCAACCACATACATAAAAAGAAAAAAATGCAAATACATGACGTACATCTGTCATAAAAAAGCAACTATTAAACAACTATTAAAGGCTTTTGCCACTAAATTTATAGATGGAAGCTTTTTGTATCTACTTATGTGAACAAATATAAACACATATATTGGGAAAAAAAAATATTGACACATGCACGGCACACGTCTGTGAACTGTGTATACATGTTGTCATCTTCCTTTTTTCAATCACACAAACCCCAATTTTCAATATTTTCCTTTATGCTCTTTTTTTTTTTTTTTTTCACCAACCCTAACCTCAAGTTTGTTTGTTTTTTTTCACTAAAGCAACACACATAAGCATACACAAATTTTCCTTCCATAGTTGTTTTTTAATAAATAAATAAAAAAAAACCGAAATTCAAGAATTAAAATGAAAAGTTTTTCAAAGTTAATCGAAACCAACACGATAGTTCTGATTTAGTTTTGATAATTTAACCTATTGCCTATATTATGTGCTCACCTTTGCAATAATTCTTCGTACGATATATCTACTAGTTAACTATTTTGTAATTGCAATTTTATATTTACAATGCAACAATTGCTCTCAATTGACCTGTTAAAGGAAAATACTAATTAGAAATAAACACGACCTTTAAACTTTTTTTAATTATATGTTTCTCACATACATCGTTCAATACGTCGCTCAATAAAGTATCTTCTTAAAAAAAATCCAATCCATTAATTAATTAATTTTGTACTCCAAAAACATACAGTTAGTGTGTTTCAATATCTCTCATAGACCATTCCCTTTTTCAACATAAATTAAGTTTCTTAAGTTAACATTCCAATAGTAAATCAATATACTATAATCTACTTAATAATTAGTTCAAATATACTCACCTCAATCTCCATTTTCAAATTAATAAAAGTTTTAAACTAACATTAGAACTTTGAAAGGGATTACTACAATTCCTACTATTTTTCCTCCCTTTTAATTGGGTCCCTAAAATTCTATAAAAAAGAATGGTAATTAATTTCCATCTTGTTTCCTTCTATCATGACCTAATAACAATTACATTCATCAACAAAAACTTTGGATACACTGATTCATTCAAAGAGAAATGTATACATATATTACAAATTATGTATTCAAAAATATCAAATGTCTAATTCTCCAACATATATATATAAATCAAAAGCTTTCAAAGCTTTATCAAAATTACAAGTTCACTTTTCTACAAACTCTCTTCAAAGAGAGTTTACATCTAATAATTAACTTGTATTCTGAACAAAATCCAAAAGCGCTTAGAGAGAATTTTAAAATTATAGATTAAATAACTGTCTTCATCATCTAAGGATGAACTAGCTTAGGGATATATAATTTTCCCCTCCTTTCAGCTTCTTGGCTTCATCCTCTATGAGTTCCCGGCTGCCCCATCTTTTGCGGAGGAGCCTGCACCGACACCGCCGCCACCGGCATTGCTGTGATCAGCTGCATGAAGAAGCTGCTTGAGATTGAAACTTGGAGCTGGAAAGGGTTTCAAGTTTTGTGAGGCAAAAGGGTGGAGAGATGAAGGCATGAAGGGATTGGACAAATTAGCATGGGAATTTGAGCTCAAGAAATGGATATGGCTTTCAAATGGATTGGTAATATATGAAGCATAAGGAGTGAAAAATAGTGAAGAATTAGAAGATGATGAAGTACTTGTTTGAGCAGCCTCAACTAATTGTGATGGAAAAACTCCATTATGATCAGAAGAAGAAGAGTTGTAATTATTGTAAGGTGTGGAATTATTTATCATGTTGGATAAATTTGAAGAACAAATAGCCATTGATAAGAGCTTTTGAGATGAAATTTGCTCATTGTAATCATCTACTTGTTCACTATTATTATTACTTCCATCAATCCACTTCCCTTTTGCCGTCGTCGATGCTGCTTTCTCTTGTAATGCTAAATCCACATCCCAAAGCTTCGTTTTTTCAACGGTCGTCGTCGTCGTCTGATTCGCATCACCACCCTTCACGTCGAGCGCAATGGGAGGAGGAGGAGGAGGGAGGGAATTACAAAATCGAGAAGAGGTGGAAGAAGAAGAAGAAGTGTAATAATGATGAGGATCGTATTGAGGGAAGAGCATTTGTTGGTGGAACGGAGAGAAACCGGCCGGGATCTGGAGCGGGGGGAGGTTGTCGATGTCGACTTTGGTAACGTCGAGAAGCCAATCAATGACCTTACTGGGTTGGCCAAGTCTAAGCTTGTCTTGAAGATCATAGAGTTGAATTGCAGTTGGAACTGAAAGTCTAATCCTTCTATCTCTCAAACCTCTAATTGTACAAACTTTGCTATGTCTATCTTTGCCTCCAAATGAACGAGAAACTCTAACAATTCTTGGATTTCTAAATCCTGACCACTGTCTTGAACTTGTTGGAGCCTTAGGGAAACTATATTTTCCATCATTATTACTACTTCTAATTCCTTCTTCTTTTGCTTCAAACCCCTTTTCTTTCAACATATCTCTATAATTTCATATATACCATCATCTCTTCATCATTTTCGCTCCATTTTATCAATCAATCCTTCAAAAATCAGACACCAACAGATATGCTTTTTGGATCATCAGCTGTAAATGATTTGAGAGAAGTTTTTAATTATGAGATATTGGAAACTAGAAAATTAGTATGATTATAATGAAAAAAAAAAAAAAAAAAAACCAGAAGATCAGATGGAACTCTAAAAGGGGTTCATCTTGGAAAAGCTTTTTCTAAAGAATATAATGAATAATTAACCATAGCTATCAGATCCATTGGAAAGCTTGAAGAAATATGAGACCATCTAAAACAAAATAATTCAATTGTGTGTGAGAGTTAAAAGGGAAATAATGAACTTACACTATTGGGAAAGCTTCAAGAAATTTCAGTTGTTATGGTCCTCAATTTATTGTTCACCCAAAAAAAATTGAGCTTTTTCTTGAAGAAGAAGAAGAAGAAGAAGAAGAAGAAGAAGAAGAAGAAGAAGAAGAAGAAGAAGAAGAAGAAGAAGGGAGAAAGGAGGGGGAGATTTTATATATTGCACCAATAAAACACACAACTAGCTGAGTTTTTTTAGAGTCAAATACTCTAAAACTTCCCTTCTTTGCAAGGAATCAAAACTTTAACACAAGAAATGACAATATGATGGGTAAAGGAAAGAAGATGCCAAGAATTTATTTAACCCCCTTCCATGTTGCATATATGTCAAAGATAGAAAAGGAAAAGGTAAGGTGTGTTCTCGACCACGTGGCACGGTTTTTTCTCGATGACACATTAATGAAAAAAAAACGAGTGCGAATGATATATAATTCATCATCTTAACGTATATCAAAGAAGATACAAATCTACCTTAGATTTAGAGAATTTATTCGAGAATGAAAACATAATATGATTGACAGTTTTGCCCTGATGGATAATGTATGAGAGAGAAGCTAAAAAAAACTTTGGGTTTGTATCTAGTAATTTTTTTTAGCAAGATACTAGAGGATAAA
Organism: Citrullus colocynthis; assembly: GCA_031780015.1. Taxonomy (NCBI): domain Eukaryota; kingdom Viridiplantae; phylum Streptophyta; class Magnoliopsida; order Cucurbitales; family Cucurbitaceae; genus Citrullus; species Citrullus colocynthis. The sequence goes on from QLSR01000225.1 coordinate 2,714,623, forward strand.
GAAAGATCAAGAAGCAGTACATCTAGACATCTCGACTAGTTTAACGCATCATACTTCAAGTATGCAAATTTTTGAATTTACATTTACTGGTTGAATAATAATTTTTTTTTTTTAATTTTACAACTTGATTCATTAATTATCCATCAGTATATGACAGTAGCAATGGAAATTTAAATAGGGTATAAATATTTTTAACTCATCACTAAATAATAATATATAAAACTTTCCCTATGGGGACCATCCAAATTAAATCAAGGAAGAAAGTAAAAGGGCTAACCTTTTTCAGCATTTACAAACAGCTTTATTGGTTTTTTTTAATACATCATGAGTTGAAGAATGCATGCCCTAGAGTTAGGTAGCTACTACATATAAAGACACACTCAATATCAAAAACCCTAGATAACTTATTGTTCTCTTAACTTTTAGTATGCAAAAATCTTCATTTCTTTGTAATTATTTTTCACAAGATTTGGTTTGGTGTGTGTGTGTTCAAATTCAATATGGGGTTGGTTTGAAATTCTCTTTCAATTCAAGATGGGGTTGCAAGTATATAACTAGGAATAAAGTAATTCATCATTTAGGGTCTCACACAGTTAAGTTCTAGAAAAAGATACGAAAGTTTTGGGGTTGCACCCGTATATCTCCACTAGGTAGACACATACTTAGCAAACTTTTTTAAGCCATTTTTGAAACTTCACCCAAATTTTTCTTTTAAGAAAAAAAAAACACATCTTGCAAAACCGAAGAAAATTGCAAATACTACATCTTTAAAAAAAATGACCATAAAAAGTCAACAAAGCTAAAAAAAAAAAAAAAAACTATTGGAATATGTTTTTTTACTGAAAATATTTTGTTCAGAGTATAATGAGGGTGTTATAGATGTGTGTCAACCTGTTGTGATGTTCAGAAGCATCTATTGACCCTTTTTTCTTCCGTAGTTTCTTGTTAAAAAAAATACTAAAAACATTTGGTTTTCATCCTCATCAAACTTATAATTGTTATCGAACTGCCTATCGAGATTATCATTAGGGTTGGTCAAGATGGCTTATAACTACTTGCTTCAAGCAATAATGTGAAAGTTAACTAAAAGTTAGTGTATAATTGTGAGTTGAGAAAAGGGAAATAGGGTCTGATAGGAGAGTCAAGAAATTAGGGTTTTTTTTTTTTTTCTTTTTCATCTTTGGAAAAGGTATTTGGAGAGAGTTGGAATGAATTGGATTATTTTGGAAGATATAGAAAAAGCTATAGCAACTCTCCAACTTAGTAGATGAGGGACCAATGTAGGTTCTTTTAATTTAAAGGCATCCAACCCAATGCCAACAAGGACCACAGGCATGCAATAGAGATATATATGGTGGGCAGTAAGATTTTCACAGCACAAGTTGAATTTTGTATTTATTATCAAACTTTCAATTTTTAATTCATGGTATTATAAGA
>QLSR01000225.1:2722613-2737499 GCA_031780015.1 Citrullus colocynthis
AAAAAAAAAAAAAAAAAAAAAAAAAAAAAAAAATCAGAAATATTGAAAATGAAAAGAGAGGAGGATGGAAAAGACCAAGAAGAAACTTGTGATAAATTATATGTTGGATATATCCATAGGGAAAGAATGTAAAACAATTCCATCATAAAAATAGATCTAATTGTATAGATTAAATTTATTGTTAGAAATTTTAAATTGGATTAAAACCATCAAATTAAGATGATGTTTCATATACAAATTTAACATGTATGAAAGCTAAATTCGTAGTTTCTTCAATTTGAATGAGCTATGTTTGATTTTTGTCAAATAACAACTAAATTGAGTTTTCATTTTTTTATTTATTTGATTTTATTTTGTATTTTGAAGGGAGTTATTGAGGGTATGTTTGAAATACCTTTTCAAGTTTTTTAATTTTAAGAAGAAAAAAAAAAGTCATCTTCAAAGAATTACAAGTGTTTGGCAACAACTCAAAATGGATTTTAAAAGTCATTAGTGTTTTTATTTTAAACAATTTTTATCAAAAGTGTTTAAATGAAAATGAATTTTTGAGAAACGTTTATTTTTTAAGTTAATCCAAACATGTCCTAAGTTGCAAGCCTATAAATAACAATTTGTTTCTTCACTCGTAGCATTCCACTTCAAATTCATTTCTTTGTTTCTTTTCATTTTGTGTGTTGAGTTGAAAGCAAGTATCTAAGAGTTCTGCCAGATTCGAATAGTTTGACATTACAATTCTACTGGAGTTAGTAGTTGTATCATGTTGAGACGATCTTGCATCCGGTGCAAAGCGAATAATTGTCTTTAGAACAACACTTATCAGAAGCATGTTTCGACTACATTTTGAATCTCCAAAGGTTTTGAGGTTTTTTCAACTCTTGGTTATTTTCATATCTTAGTCTTGTAACACTATCTTGCTTACATTTGAGTTTGAATATTTATACATTGAGTGTATTATTTCTAGTTGAGATGTAATTAATTTGCTAGTAAATTCAATTCATATATATCATTTTCCCCTACCAAAACATAGAAGACTTTTGCTACACAACCCTACAATAATTAGTAGAAATTTCTAAGTTAAAAAAAAAATAAAAAAAAATTCTCTTTGGTTTTTCTTGATTTGATCTATATTTCGTCAAATTATAAGCTTGACAAGCATTTATAGGATTGTTGTGTCCAATTCGATCGTTCCGCTACTTAAGAAGAGGAAGAAATATTATTTTCGTGTTTAGATTTTGAGTTTAATTTTTCATTTGGTTCTTAAATTTTAAAATGTACACTTTGGTCTCATAAGTTTTGTGTTTAACTTTCATCGGACCCTTAAATCAATAGAACTACAATATTCGAATAATAAGTTTCAATACAACTAGTTTTCTAATAAGTTTAAAGATGACAATATTAATTTTTCGAAAAAAAATCCCTCAAAATAGTGGGACCAAAATAATATTTTTCACTTACAAAGATAACAAATTTCTAAACTAAAAGTATAGGATAATTTACAAGTTTAGCTCATATAAACTTTAAAGTTTGTGTTTGATCCGGTCTTTAAACTTGAAAAAAAAATTGTCTAATATATCTATAAAACTTTTGATTTTATATCTAATAGTCATGTCTCTTCCACTTAAAAAGTGATCAAATATATCCACCTAAATTTTTATTTTTGTGTCCTAATAGGTCTCTAATATTTTCAACGGTTTTTAAAATATATGGGTTACATAGAATTTAATTTTGTAACCCTAAATTTCTAATTTTGTACATATATCTAGTAAATTTATGAATTATAAAAAATAAAGTAGAATAAACCCATATTTTATCATTAAAAAAATTAAAAATTAAAAATTATGAAAATTTTAGATACTTTTAAATTTTAAATTTTGTTTGAAACTTTTGTTAAAAAAAAAAAAAAAAAATTTTGACTACATTTATTAATTTAACTAAATTTATAGATAAGTCTTAACAATACTATGTAAAGATGTATTATAAAGTGTTGCCTAACCTTGGTCATTGTGGAATCCGATTGTTTAGGAGTGGTTAATCACCTAAATAAAAAGATCTCTGACATATTAGAGGCGTCCTATCTAGTCGAGAATACTTTGCTTAGGCTATCGTGATCTTCGAGAAGTCTCTTTTATTCACACCTTCTGGCAACACTACTTTTTAGCACATTCTCTTGCAAAAAATGCTTTAGATGAGCTGATAGGCTTCTCTTTCTCCATTCTCCCTATATAGTGGTTTTTTATTATGTTGTCTCTTAATGTTATTCTTTAGCTTATTGTTATTGTTGTGATTGATGTAAACATAATAATAATAATAATAAATAAATAAATAATTAATTAATTAATTAATTAATTAAGAATGCACTCCATCTATCTAGGCTACTCGCCTACATAAACATTGAAATTAATGCTAATTAAAAGTTGTATTAGATACAGAGTTTTTTTTATGACCTTTTTATCCTAAATTTTGGATTTTATTTTTTTGTTCTCGTGATTCCAAAATGTTATATTTTTACTTCTAGATTTTGAATTTAATTTCTATTTAGTCCCTAGAATGTAAAATATTACACTGTTATCTTTGAATTTTGAATTCTATTTCAATTGAGTCCCTAAGACTAAATTGTTACAAAATTTGAAAATACAAGAACTAACTTGTTACATACTGAAGTTTAGAAACTAAATTGTTACAAAATTAAAAATACATTGACTAAATTGTTAGTTTTATAAAAATTGAGTAACCAAAAGTCATTTTTAACTTTGGAGTTATTTTATTTTATTTAAGAAAAAAAAAGTTAATATGGGTAGGATCCTTGATTGGGTAAACCATTCCTTGATGATTGGTAGCAGAGAAAAAGTAGGTGTCAGAATTTTTCTGCAATGAAAATTAAAGTGGATCATCAATTATTGATAAACTCCAAACTCCAAACAATATATTATTCATTTATGAATCATGACCACAATTGAACATAACAACTGACAATCTCAAACATTATATTATATATACAAATATAAGATCAAAGGGGAGGGGAGGGAGGGAGGTGTTATAAATTTATATTCAAGTCATTGGCTTCAGTTTCTTCTGGGTTCAGCAGAAACCCCAATGCCATAGAAGAGATCAGGTCAGCCTCCATTATTCTTCTTTTGTACTATTCATAATTTTATTTCTAATTTTACTCTGGTTTGAAAGTTACCCTTTTTTTTTTCTTTTTACCATATTCTGTTTTAACCATGTCTAAGTGTTTTTTCTTTTCCTTTTACTTTCTTTTGGTAGATTATCCAAAAAAAACTACGTTAAACTGGAAAATTAAAAAAATTAAAAAAAAAATGAGATTATAATAAAATTTGTTTGAATTGACTTTTTAAGTGCTACCAAAAATATTTTTTTAAAAAAAAAACCTTAAAACGTTCTCTAAAGGAAACCAAATCTCAAATTATTTTCAAGAATGTAAATAATAAGCTATCTTTACCCATGATGAAATTTTAGGTTTTGGCACACTTTTTATTCGTTCATTAATTTTAAAAAAATGTCATAATATTTATTTTTAAAGGGTAATTGTTTTAAATGACAAAACTGCTAAAATTTTTTTTAAATATAGCAAATTATCACTGTCTATTAGTAATAAATGATAGTAATCTATTAGGTCTATAGTTTATTTTTAAAATAGTAAATGATTAATTTAAAAACAAAAAAAAAAATCGAAAAACCCTCCTAGTCCAATCCGTCACACCATAAGATCCTTTCTCAAACCAGCTACCATCTTGAGTTGAGATCTTGATAAATAGACACATCCCATTGCACTGATCGAGGGCATTCGTAATAACTCTTTGCTTGATGTCTCGGGTCACTCTGTTGTAAACCGCTATTTCGTTTTGAGGTAGAGTAAATGGCCCGTAGAAGATCAATAAAAAGGGCCTTGAAGAAGCTATTAAATTTTAATTTAGTGTCCAATCTCAATTTAACTAAATATATATGTTGTCAAAACCATACAGATAAGAAATATAAGAAAAATATTCGGCTAATTCTAGAAAGTCTCTAAGCGCATTCCAAAGTTCAATGAAAAAGATTTTGCAAAACAATCTTCCAAACAAGTTCCAAATAGAATGGAATAAAACTGATCTCCAATATAAACAGCAAAGACTTCCTAGCTCCACAGCTCCCAAATATTGCTTAATTATGTAGAATTATCATTATATATACACACGCACACTTGCAAGTGTAGGAGCTAGTTGAAGCACATTTCGACTCATCTTAAATGACAACTAATCCATCACATTTTGTCACCAACGGAACATTCGTTGTTCAAATGTCGAACTCATTACCTCCAAACTCTTTTTCTTTTTCTAATCAGTCATCCAACTCATGGTGATTTCATTCTAAATATTGTTCTTGCATGGGAGGAAAAAATTAATCAATAAATAGAAGCGAATAACAAAGAAGGTAAAGAATGATCTGCCAAAGGAGATGATCCATAGACTGGATACCAAGAACTATAACAAGTACAAAGAAGATAGAAACTGAAGCCCAGGATAAACAAAGCATCGTCAGCCACACATATAAAGCTTCTGATGATGACAGTGAAAAGGGATTCTTACATCAATGATATTGAAGAAGATGGAGCCGGAGCGGTACCGTCATGCTCTTAAATGACCCCGAAGTTGGTTAGACGTCAACTTCCTAGGAATGTAATATTTGGCATCAACCCACGTCTTTGAATCCTCACAACCAAGCAAACTTCTTTCATTCTCTCAAACGATTGAACTGAAGATGAGCCATCAAATTAACAAATCATGTCAAGATCAGATGTAAAGTTTGCATCAAAGTCAATGATAGAGTTCATACTTATCATTCGTATGATTGAAAGTAATGGCTATCAATATCGGTAAACAGAAACTTCCCTCAATTCTGATTATTTCTGCAGTCTTTTCCCTTTCTATTTTCAGAAAACTAACATCTGTTTCGGTTAAGATACAACAATTATGACACTTTTAGCACAGATTTAGAGATGGAGAAGAAGAAGAAGAAAAACATTAATGACAGGCTAACAAATACAAAATAGACCAGCATAAACCATCACAGGTTGGTGCAACAGTCAGAATGCCCAGTGGTAAACTGAGGAAGTTCTGTAAGTAATGAGTTCAAATCAACTATCCTTACCTACTTAAATAAATTAAGAAAAATTTTATGAGGCATCATCCAGTGTAAAATTAAGCAGTCGACAAGTAGACATGTCATCCATGATTTGTCGCTGTTATATTAGGATTTTTAGGTCATTAAAAATGGGAATAAAAGATGCAAAGTGTGATGTGATTATTGCACTCTAATGAAGTCGAGCACCATAACTTTTACACATGAACGCCTCAACTATATATCAGTTCTACCTCAAGTGCGGCAAGACAAAGGGCAGGGCAACAGAACAATAAGTGAAGATGCTTTTTACTTCTCTGTGTACCAAATAACAAATAAAATGGTACATATTTGAGAAACGAAACCTCAACGATTAAAACATTTATTTACTTAAAGCTATAAAAACACACTAAGTCAATAACATTGCTAGGCTGCCTTTTATTGGATCTAATTAGGCAGGTAAAGGGAAACTGACCTTGATAGTATCAAATCTGTTGCTCACATGAAGCCATATAACAACTTTTGACTGAATGGTACCATATCTAATTAAATGCTTCAGATTGATATCTCATAGTTGTTAAAAGTATTTTCTACTAGGTGAACTCGTAAGAATCCAACTTCTGCATCAAAATCGCAAAATAAACAAGTTCGTTGTCTACAAAGATATATGGTACAAACTTCCTATCTGAAAGTTAATAGAAAGTTATAATTAAAAAGTTAGTTTAAAAGACACACATATACATGATGATGGGTTATGGAGAATGAATGTTCTAAAATCTGCCTTTGCATTACAAATGAGTAACTCTCTCGTCTTGCGCATGTTTTCCTTTCTCAGAAATGTGGATCGATTGGGTTGACTTATTTGTAAACTGCGCTCTCAGGTAGTCACGTCAGGTTTAATCCTTGCCAACACAGCATATAGGAACACAATAACCACAATAACCACGGTGGCATGGTTCTAATGCCAGGTGCCAATCACTGAAACACAATCTCAAACAAGTTACCTGTGAAGCATAGGGAATCAATATTGAGAACGTAATTTTGTTATGGCAAAAGTGGAACTCGCACGTAAATGATAAAAAACGGTTAAATCAATCACCCATGAGGCGCAGCTCCAGAGCCATACATGTACAAGCTCAATACAAGGACACAATTTATTCAGTGAAACATAATTAAAATGATGAATCACATGTTCAACAAGAATTTTAAAACCACGAAAAATGCAATCACAAACGAAATTTTACTGGTGTGCAGTCATACTGAAGCTTAAGATAAAGTTCCCTCATAAAAGCTACTAAATTTGATGCAATAGGAAAGCATGAACAAGCTTTGCAAGCAAAACAATAACCGTGGGCACGAATTGGCGAACCAACAAGGTATCAACCAAATAAGCTAGTTGGCTCAATTTGAAGTTCATATCACTCCAAGAAAACTATGTTTTTCATTCAAGCTTGACCACTCCAACAAAACCACTAAATGTTTATTCCCATGTTGAGTAAAGCAGACATTCTGTGTCTAGGACTGATAAAGTAATAGTTATTATCAAAACAGCTAAGTAACCTGACTCTTTGCGAGTGGCTAAATCTCCATTACATTTTGAGAAGATACATGCCAGTAGATTTAAAAGAAGCAGAAGGAAAAACAATTCCCACAAACCTACACGACAAAGACAAACTACAGAAACAAACATGCAAATACCTAAATGATCTACATCTGTGGGGGGAAAAAAGCTATAAATCTCTTAGATAACTGCCCTAAATTCCGATTGGTTTTGAGAGGATTGTACTGGTACATCCTAGAACATAATTCAAACACACACAAACAAACAAACGTAAAAGGATGTTGAATCAATTCCTACTACTTTACACTACAAAGACAAAACAATCAAAAAGCATACAACGAGAAACGCTATTTGTTTAGGACAACAAAAAATTCCAGCTCCAATGCTTCCGATACCTTCTCCACCGGGACAATGGATTTGAGCTCTGCGCTGCTCCAATAGGGCAAAAGTGGAAGAAACCCTAATTTCCAGCAAGGTCAGGTGATCTTCCACCGCTTCTTGATTCATAGGCAGCCCTTCGGGAAGGGATGAGGCAGGGGAGACTAAAACGAAAGTTTGACTTTGACCTGTGACAAATCAATATATCTTACTAATCAATCGTATATGCTTGAGTATGTTCATGGTGGCATCTATACATGTATATATATATTATTAGAAACAAAAAAACAAAAAAAAAAACAAAAAACTCTACATTTTTGTTTATTTATTTATTCAACTTTCATTTTAGATATGTTTTATCATTTTAATTTTAATTTTAAAACATGTTGCAATTTTGACCCCAAAAAAATTTTCTTTTCACTTTAAATATAGTTAAGAGGAAAAAAATCACTTTGAGAGTTGTGTGGCTAAGTCAAGGTGTGAGCTTATTATTTAAAGGGACAAAGAGATGTCGAGCAAAGTAGGTTGAGATGAAGACCTCTAAACCTCCCCTTCTGATACCAATGGCATGTATGAATCTGGCAAGTGCACCAAATAGAGTAGGTATGAGTATAGGAGTCCACTCTCCAACACAAAAGTACGCAATCCATCTATGCTCAACTCTACACCAATTTAATGTTAGTAATAGCTTAAGCACCGACGCAAGACATATGCTTTGCAAGTTTGCTCAACCATCTAGACCGCCCTGCCAACTCGACAAAATCATGCATCGACAAATTGCAGCACTCATTTTGGAGTTCAATTTGATTTTCTTCTCTTGATTGATAGAGGTGTTCGTCCATTTTTTTACTTCAACGTAGGTTATTATTATTTATTTTAACATTGTGAATATTAAAATATTGTTGATATCTCTTTAATTAAAGCTTGAAATCTACAATATATTTGTTATTATTATTTTCATTTTTTTCTGAAAGGAAGAATATTTGTTATATTTAATATCTTATATAGAAACACACAAACCACATACATATATACACATCAAACATTTTTAGATGAATTGAAATTTATAAGTTGTTTTATAAAAATATAACATTTCCCTAATTAAATAATTATTGTGAATGTTAAATGAGTATTGCACAATTGAAATAAGGTTTATACTACCAACCTTCAACTTTGAGTTTAAATTTTTTATTTCTTGACCCTTATATATTGTTAAATTATTATTATTAATATGAAATCTGAGTAATAAACTTGAATATAATTGTAACTAGACACTTATTGTAAATTACAGTAAACACAACTGACAAGAATGTGGTTATGACTAGGATGGTAATTATATTGGGACAATTATTTGGACTAATTATAACCAATAACATCTCTATTTCTTCTGTCTAGCCTTTTTTAGCTTAACAATATGCAGGATAAAGATTGGAATCTATAACATTTTGGTCCAGCTCATATTTTAGGCCAAACATCACATTAGAAGAAAAGTAATTTTAAATATAATAAAAGTGATTTTGGACAAAAATTAAAAATGTTCACAGAACAGGTCGGGATGGTTTCCAATCTTCGTTCCCCATTTCATTTCCAATTTTTCAATTAATTTCATGGGATTGGGACGGGGATTACCCGCAAACAATTTTTTTATATAAAAAAAAGTTAATTAACTTAAATAATTACTATGAATATTTTTATTAAATAGTTTAATTCTCACTAATCATTTTTATACCATTAATTCCACATTCATGATTTGAAGATAAATATAAATTACTCAAATTTTATAGAAAAAATCAATCATTACCTATCAAATTAGGGAAAGGGGTTATGAACCACACATTTATGAGAAATACATACTTTAAAATTAATACACTAACTCCTACAAGTTCAATTTATGTTTAGATGTAAAAACCAGCAGGCTATCATCCAACAAAAACAAACGAGAAATCGAAGGGTCGACAAATTAATATTCACCACCGAAAATAGCAAATTGAGCATGCGCAATAAGTAAGGCATGGAAAAACCTTTAGCGAAAGGGATAATTAAATAAGGGGAGAGAGGATCACCCTATTGGAGCTAAGTGAGGTTGTAATACAACCTTTGGCCACACAATTTATTAAAAATCAGACTTTGGTATAGAAATGTAGTCCACAATCAAATGAATCAAACCATCAGTGAAACCCAAACGCCGCATTATATGATCAACAAAAGTCTGTTCAATATGATCATAGGTCTTGCTCGTATCTAATTTCAAAACCACGTATCCATTAGTTTCTCGACTCCCTACTATGCAGATAATGAAAGCATTCCTGTGTAATAATAATGGTGTCTGAAATGGCCCGACTTAGGATGAATGTCAATTGAGTTTTCAAAACTACATGTTTAAGCACTCCTTTCGTCCAATTCACCAGAACTTAGCACAATTTTATGAGTCACGTTTAAATTGCATAGATGGTGTCAATTTTTATTACCTAATAATTCATTATCTATAATTTATAAAAATATTGATATTGGACCAATTTATTGATTTATATTTACAAAAACATTATTAAATCCAAAAAAAAAAAAAATCACAACTAAATCATTACAAATTTTAAATTATATCAACTAAATGGTTACTTGTACTAAATTTTTAATTTTGTAAAAAGTTTAGAAACCAAAAGTGTAGTGTTGTCTTATGTTCCATACATTTTTTTTCTATAATGATTTTTCTTGATTTTTTATCCAATCCAATAATTTAACATAAATAAAATGATGTTCAACTTAATTAACGACACATACATAAATGATTTAAATAAATTAAGATATTAAATACAAAATAAAAAACTGAAAATATTAGGTTTATTTTGATCATTATGATAAGAATTTAATATTAAATTAAAAAAAGAAAAAACAATAATTTAATATGAATTTATCGATTGGTTAAATTAATCTTATATTAATTATTAAAGTTCAACAAACACTAATTTATATATATTAAATTTGATTTGATTTTTTTAAAAGTGGCAGCAATTACATTTTAAAAATGGATGCAATCATAAACTAAGGGGAAAGTCTTATTTTTGAAAGGAGGATTGTATTTCGATTACCCATTTATTTCCTTCAAAAACCCTAATGCTATAAAGCCGCTCAGAATCTTTGCTCTCTGTTTCGTATTCTCTACTTGTTTTCTAAGCGCTCAGATCTCTCTCGGAAGCTCGATTCTCTGCCCTTCAAGCAGGTACTCGTTTTCTTCTCCCTCTTGCTTCCTTCAATCTTTGTTTTCGGATTATTCGCTCCCTTGTTTTGTTTACTTGATCTGTAATATTGCTTCCGTGAATGTCTGTTGAATGATCCATCGATGATTGCTAATTTCGAGTCAATCCTGTTCTTCTTCTTCTTCGTACGGTTGATCTGTATTAGGGTTTTGTGGGGTTTCATTTTTTGTTACATTTTTTTCCTTCGTTTAGGGCTTAGCGCTTTCGTCTGCCATTTGCTGCTCATTACTGTTCTTCGACGATTTTCCCCTATCCCCTTCGCTCGTCAGCTTGTCTCTTAACTTTCTATCTCTCACTTTATCGTCGTACTAGTGTATATATACTGGGTCGTCGTCTATCGCAAGTATTGTGTAGAATCTGACTGTTTTTGCATGTGTTCAGAAGTCATCCATGATATTTGTGTGCATGTTTGCGAGATGAAGTTGAGGTTGCCAGCCGTAAGAAGAGCGTATTACTGATTGATTGATTTTATTTTATTCGAGGTCTTACTTGATTCTTCAGCTCACTTAACGTATAAAACCCTAAAGCACCGAAGAAGTGCTGCTTTGAGTAATCCCTAAATGTTGCCGGCTAGGACTTCTATTATTATTTCGTGTTGGGTTTTTTTTATATTTTTTATCAGAGTAATTTATTGTTTATTTGTTTCTCATAGATTTCAGTCAAATGTCCGTTCAACCTACAATTTAAGGTTATAGATGAATCTTCGGTTGAACTATGCTTATCGTATGCTCTTAATTATCTTGTAGATGGCGGCAACACAGGAAGCCAGTTCTTCCCCTACTCCCAGTGCCCAAGTGGTCGGGAATGCGTTTGTTGGGCAGTACTATCACATCCTTCATCATTCTCCCCAATTGGTGCATCGGTTCTATCAGGATACAAGTTTGCTAAGCCGCCCAGATGTCAATGGAGTGATGACAACAGTGACAAGCATGCAGGTAAACTTCCATGATGTGTATATCCATGATATTGCTATACAGTCTAGATTGGAGAGTAGTTATCCAACCTTTTATTTATTTATTTTTTGAAGCCTGGGATATGTATGAAAGTGGTACCAATTCCCTGGTCATGCATTTTAGTTGTTGTGTGAAACATTGCTTTATTATGCATTTGGAACTTTTGGTTCATGAGTGAATTGTTTATGTGCACTTGTTGTTGGAGTATATGGTTGTGAAATTGTTTATCGATGAAATATTGGATTGTGTAAGTGCATAAACATGATCGCAGGGGTAGATAAACATGGGCAATTGTGAATTTGTATGTTACCATCAATGTAATGAAAGTAAATGTATTTCTTTGTGCGGACTGTGGATCCACTTGAAAGACCATATTGAATACTATCTCCACTAATGTATATTCCCAGATTTGAAGAGAAATATGTATTCATGTGTAAGACACCAATTGTATTAGTACTACAACAAACTTGATTTACCTATAGTAGTAATCAGGTAATTTTTGGGACATAATTTCAGAACGGTTATGATGCCCATTAGGCGGTTAATTATGCCTTTGCCTGTTAATTTTAAGATGTAAACAATTGGTCTTACAGTAATTGTGGTTATGATTTTAAATTGTTTATGATACAGTAAAATTGTTTCCGAGTCTTGATGTCTGTTCATAGTTAATTGTTTCCGATCTTCACTAGCTTCTCGCTGAATTTTTCCTTTTGATCTGGATTGATAGAACTTCAAGGATGTAATTGATTGATGAGCATTTCTTATTTTTGTGGTATGGGGAATTCTATTGTAATTGATTGGTGAACCTTTCTTATTTTGGTGGTCTGGAGAATTCTATTTGCTTGTTTGGAAATTAAGTTCAAATTGTGTTGTCTCAGGCAATAAATGACAAGATCATATCCTTGAATTATGGAGACTATACTGCAGAAATAATAACTGCCGATGCTCAGGAATCTCATGAGAAAGGAGTGATTGTTTTGGTAACAGGATGCCTAACTGGGAAGGACAACTTGAGGAGAAAGTTTTCCCAAACATTTTTTCTTGCTCCTCAGGACAAAGGCTATTATGTCCTAAATGATGTGTTAAGATATGTTGAAGAGACTGAATCTATTCGAAGCAGCTCTTCTTCAGGTGATGCCGTCAAAGACAATACCATAACAGTTACTTCAACACCAGAACCAGGTCTGTACTTTTGTCCCGAGCTATTTACTTTGATCTGCCTTATTGCAGAATTGTGAGATAGATATCTGCTCCATTTACAGAACCATCTCATGTTCCTAATCATCTCACCGTGGAACCTCCAATGGCGCTGGAAGAGGAAGATATGAACAATGATCCTGAAGTTTGTGATCCTTCCAGTAATGATGAAGGATCGGTGATTGAAGAGGAGGAGGTTGTTGAAGCCCCACATCCAAGCGAGCATGAAGTAGTTGTGACAGCAGATGCGGCCCCTGTTGCTCAAGAAGATGCTCCAAAAAAGTCGTATGCATCAATTGTGAGTTATTTCTTTCTTGTCTGCATGGTTGATATTTTGATTCCAAACTTGTTTCAGACATTTACTCAGCTGACTTTAATCATGCTCAGGTTAAGGTGCCAAAGACAGTTTCTGGTCCTGTTTATGTCCCAACTACTGCTGTAAGAGCAGCACCACCTGCGAATCCTGACCATCAGTCAATTGGCCCAGTGAAACCTGCTCCACTTCCTGATGTTTCTGCAGCAAATGGTGACAATCTTCCTGAAAGTAGTAACCTTCACGAGGAAGGTGTGTACTCATGTTTATATGTACATTTCTTTAGCACTCAATTTTAGTAAGCCATTTATATATGTACTTAAACAAGTCTAGATTATTGAAACAACTTAGTAGTGCTTAGGTTGTTATTTGCCATTCGCCATGATGACTACATTTATTTTGAAATGTAATATTTTGCTAATACTCATTACAGCTGAAGGTCACTCCATATATGTACGAAATTTGCCATTTGATGCTACGGTTGAACAACTTGAGGAAGTGTTTAAGAAATTTGGGCCGATTAAGCGTGATGGCATCCAAGTTAGGAGCAATAAGGTCCTATCCTTATAGAATGTCTTGTATTTCTTTCCAATCTGATTCTTTTTAGCAATCACATTAACATTTTCTTTCTTGTCCCTGCAGCAAGGATTTTGTTTTGGATTTGTTGAGTTTGAGCAGTTGAGCTCTGTGCATGGTGCGCTCGAGGTAACGAAGATTACAGTTCACCTTAACCTTTTTATTGCAATCTTGAAATTGTTTTATATGTAGCTCATGTATCATCCTTCTCATGGCTGTCGATGGAGCATACTGTATATTACAGATCATTTTATGATTATATTTTTATTTGATTGGAAAATTGGATAGTTGGGACGTGGGACCATATGGTCTCTTTTTCCTGATAAATCACTAAACTAGGATGGCACAGAATCAGGAGTATTGCAACTTTGTGGCCTTTAGGAGTTTATGCTTCATTATTTTGGAGTCTTCGAGGGTTCTTTATCCCACGATGTTTGTTTGTCAATGTGTTAGGCTTACGCCTTGAGCCATGACTCTAAACTCTAGACTTGAGCCTTATGCATTGGACCATAAGAGGCGCAAAGTTCTTTATCCCACAGATGTTTGTTTGTCAATGTGTTAGGCTTACGCCTTGAGCCATGACTCTAAACTCTAGACTTGAGCCTTATGCATTGGACCATAAGAGGCTTGCGCCTCTGCGAAAACACGCCGAGGCTTTGCCTCATGCAATGATTAGAAGAATGATGTTAATTTTTTTCATTCTTAAATAATATAATGGTTTTAGTTGTGACAGTTTGAACTATTACTATTTTTACTACTTTGGCTTTAAAAACGTTGAATAAAAAATTGTAAAATAAGTCCATCCTTTCAGTGGTAATAGTAGTGATCGAAAAGATATTCTCTTATTGTTTTCGCTTAAAGTGCTGTTGACTCACCTTTATAAACTAGCATGTTTAGTGATAATGTATTGTGTTTTCCTTCAAAAGGAAATGTCTTGAGTTCTCCTTCAGCCTTTTTAAACATTGGTTTCTACCAAAATTATTATCGGTAAGAGGATTATTTGTATACCGTATTGATGTGGTGATATTTTTCTCTTCCTTGTTTCTTTGATATCCTCTTTGCTACCAATATGTCATATTAGAGTATTGGATGATTGTATGTGCTCATATTATGTGTCTTCTGTCCGGTGTGTAGTATTTGCATGTTCATTGTCTACAAAGGTATTCTCCTAAACATTTATTCCTTCCTTAATTTTTGGTTATTCCATCAGCTAGTGATGTCTCTTATACATGCTATTGATCCCAAAGTTTGTTTAAACCAAATGTTCAGCCTGCAGAGAAACGGTGATGTTATTTTGAGCGTTAAAAAAATCAGTATTTGTAACATGGCTTGTTTAAACTATAGATGCTGGTTTTACATTTCACCAAAGAATCAATGTTGAGTCGTCTAACCTTCCACCCATTTCTTTCCTTCCTTTCATAAGATCAACATTTGACAACAAATTTTCTGGGTTATTTCTGTGTCACAAGAGTTGCGCCTTCATCAAAGACCATATTTTGTGTAGTTTTTTTTTTTTTTTTTTTTTTTTTTTTTTTT
>QLSR01000225.1:2737906-2756653 GCA_031780015.1 Citrullus colocynthis
CTTTTTTTTTTTTTTTTTTTTTTTTTTTTTTTTTTTTTTTTTTTCTAGCATATTATCTATGATGTTTTCAACTTGTGGTTTATAGTTTTAATTGAATGCTTCACTGATGCAAGATTCTTGTGTGTTTCCTGATGGTAAATTTACTGCAACTCAACAAGAAAAATAATGGAAATGAACTAGAAGTTTATGGAATCTATAGATTTGTATTTTGGGAAGAAAACATTAAGCTGTTAAGCCACTGATATTCCCCATCTTATTTATATTTATGAGCTGGGTTTATAGCCTTGGAGAGAGAGTGTCTACCTGGTTTCTAACTGTTAAGAAGCTCAGTTTGTTTGTATTTTGTCACAAATTGGGTTAACATTAGGCTCGAAGGTTAGCGAGGGGTGCGAGTAGTCATTATTTTGAAAATGTCATTATTTGACATTCAGCTGACTCAATTTTTCTGTTGCTTTTTTTAAAATTTTATTTTTTTGGCATGAAATAATGGGTACCTAGGGGTGTGAGTAGTGGTGAAAGACCTTCGATTTAACCAGGAGATCATAGGTTCTAACGTGCTTTTAGTTGCTTGTCTATGATAAAAAATATCTCAAGGTTTTTTTTCTTTGCCCAAATGTTGTAAGGCTTGACAATAATTTGAAATTTTGAGTTAGTCCTTATATGCATGTAGAATGACCCACAGGCCATGATTTTCGGAATCGAAATATTGCAAGATTAAACCGGAGGTCTACTGCTTCTATTTTACTTTGTTAAAAAGATGCCTTTTGTTGTTCTGGAATAATGCTCATCAAGTACATTTCATCGGACTACTACATGTGTTACCATTAGTTATTTCGGTTTCTTGCATGGGTTCTTTAATTCTCTCTTTGGTTTAATCATGGGAATGTATTTTCGCCTACTTTATGTTTTTGTTTCCTTTTCATTTGATAATACTGTTTAGTCATGGGATTTGATATTGCTGTATTAATCTCTTTAATTCAATGACATCAGGCTTCGCCAGTAACAATTGGTGATCGTCAAGCTGTTGTCGAGGAGAAGAGGACTACCACTCGAGGTCAGCTGGCATTTTAAGTTTATTTTTTATCTCTTTTGATAGGGTTAAGATTGCGGTGGTTACTTTAGGGCAGACATTTAGGCTGTGTTTACCAGCAATCAAAATCGTGGCAATCGTAATGGATTTTCCTTTATTATTCATAATTCACATAATATTTTCAACTACTTTTTTTTTTTTTTAAAAAAATGTATTTTTGATTGATTACATTTATTGGGAAGCAAATGTGGCCTTATCCATGTGAGTTTTATAAGTGGGGAAACTTTTAAATTCCTTATCCAGTTGACAGTTGACATGAGCTGAGTGTGTAAATTAATTGGTCTGTGTGCAGTTAGCGGAAGTGGTAGAGGGAGATTTTCTTCAGGAAGAGGAGGTGGTTTCCGCAATGATAGTTTCCGGGCAAGAGGAAATTATGGTGGTGGGAGAGGCTATGGGAGAAACGAATTCAGAAACCAGGGCGAGTTCTCTGGACGACCCCGGGGTTCGACCGGACGCAATGGAGAAGGTTATCAGCGGGCTAACCAAAATGGAGGTGGAAGGGGAGGAGGTCGTCAAGGTGGGGCAAACCGTACTGCCGTTGCTGGTTGAACAGTTAAAAGGAAGAGATACGTTGACAAATTTTTTGACAGTAAAATTGAGAATGAGCTCTTTTTCCTTTTTTTTTCTTTTTCTTTTGGAATTTTAGCTTCTTTGAATGGTAGGATAATTAATGCGGTAGAAGAAACTGAATAGTCATTTTACATTTATGTGAGAAGATAGTTTTGATTTATTTTTTTTTACCCCTTGAAGCTTCATAAAGCTGTACGACGTTAAAGCTGTTTTGTTTTGACGCAAGATCTTTTTGCTATTATTATTACTATTATTTTGGGGGTAATTTCTCTCCTTCGTCTTTCCCCATCTCCCACTTTATTTGATGATTTTCTACTACTGTTTAGTTTGACCACCAGGGCATACCGAGGAAGGGGGATGTAATTATCTCCTCTTAAGCTCGTTTTAGGTTGAAATTTGATTTTAATTTTTTCCCTTCATCGCCTATTATACTCATCTCTACCTCTATGTTTTCATAGTTTTGCCAAAATTTAGAGTACCAAATGAAGTATGAAATTAGTATATTATGTTACTAGATCTATAGGTGTAGATCTCTGTGTTGCAATATTGTAAGGAAGGATAGTTATCAATTGATGTTGGCAGAATCTGTTCATGTTCAAAATTAACAACTTTAATAGGGTGTAATTTATACATATAAATACTTTATATATTTTCCAACCCTATTGGTATTGACTTGCAATAACAAATTTAGATCTAACTCTCGAATTCTATTAGTAAACTTAGACTATATAGACTTTGTTATATCTAACTCTCGAATACTATTAGTAAACTTAGACTATATAGACTTTGTTATATTTGTAATTATTTAAAAGTATTGTTATACACTCAATCATATCCCCTCAAATATTATTTATTGCAATTATACCCTAAAATCTCTATATTTGTAGTATAACAAATATAATGTTCTGTGAAGAAAATCCTAGCTTGGAAAATAAAGCAATTTTGATGATGCATAGGGTAAAAGAAGGAACAAGAGCATCATCATCTAACAACACTGCTAATACACCGTCTTAATAAGACCAAACCATTTATTAGTGCTCTTAGTCTAATAAAAAGAGAAATTACATCTCCCATCAAGTGAAATTCAAATGTAGAGTTTTAGGAGGAAAATTCATTAATATCCTAACCATTATTCTTAACTAAAAGCCAAAAAAAAAAAAAGAGCTGCAAGGTGGACGAAACCTTGAATTTTGTAATTGAAGTCCACTCAATATCTGTTGCCATGTTCAAATCTCCCCAAGGGAATGCTCATAAACCCAGCAGGAAAATCTTACCATAATAATTTCTATTCAATCCATTTACAATCTAACAAATGACTGAATGATATCTCATTTTAATTTAACACCTCACATCATTCTTGAATGGTTCTAATATTGCAAACAATGGTACAAGTAGATTTGAAATTTTTTATTTCTAACACAGTATGCAAGACATGATGAATGAATTACAGGTTATCATCTCTAGAATTAATATTTATAGTGAAGTTTCAATCACCAAGTTCTCTTCTTGCATTTGGAGCATCCAACAAAAGCTGTAGTATATCCAAAAACATGCTTGTAACTGGTAAATAAAACATTCCCCTAAGATCACTATCAGAAAAAGGAAAATGGCTGTTAAATTGATGCTCTAATTTACATTTTCTACTTAAGTCCTAAATTTATCTAAGATAGCCATGGTTTTGCAATAAACCCTTCTTAGGAAGCTTTCATCTTTGCTATCTCTTCTAGCAAAAATCTGGATTCAGCAGCAAAGTCAACTGGAGCAACTGACCTGACAGTGATCCTTTGTCTCTTCTCATTGTTGTATTCATTTTGAGAAACACTAACTCGAAATAAATGGGGAACCCAAGTGGCTTCTTTGAGTTTCAGTTGATATGCATTCTTCTCTCCAATCTGCAGTTAAAAACATAATGAAAAGGTTAACCCACTTAGTTTTTAGTTCTCAATGTCAAGTTCTTGTATTGTCTAATCTGTTACCTGTGATTTGAGCTGGTCAAGCTCATCGGCAGAGCATCCAATGATCCTCTCTGCTTCTTCATTGAATGTAGAGAACCAAGCTTCACCACTTGCATCAGAAACTCTCACAACCATTATGTACCTTAAACTGCATTCTTCGTCGTTTTTCTGACAATTGTCGCACCAATTTCCAGACCCAATGGCTTCAGTCACCTTCTTGTTGCATGTTTTACAAGCCCGATACCACATTGTTTGATCAGGCTTGATAAAGCTAACATATGCTCTAATGCTGAAGAACATGGGCTGTGAAGACAATAACTTCATGTTATTCTGGCTGACTAGTAATTCTATTGGCATAGAAAGCTTAAATTTGAACACAGAGAAACAAAATCCAAATGTTTCAGTCATTTTCTATATAGAACTTTCACATTCTTCATTTCAAAGATTATATGTTACCTTTACTTCTCCCAAAGTTTTGTTTTGGAGTATATGAGACAGGTATATCCGGTCAGAATACATGGACCTAGCCCCACTCTTTGTTGATGGGCTCAGGCCAGAGCTAACAGAAGACATAGATACGGCTTTTCCTTCAGAGTCATACCTGTACGCATATAATAGAATGTTTACGACTACAGTTAATCATGTTACGGCACTAACACCATTGGCACTTTGTAGCCTTACCAGGATCTCAAATCATGTGCTTCTTTTATGTCTGGATTTATTATAATTGAGCTCCTGCTTATAGTCGACAAAGATACACCTGAAATTGGAAGCAAATAATATGTTAGGAGTAGAAGTATGCACCTCTCCCCAGATATAATTTCCCGCTTCAATGTTAGCAGTACCTTGAAAGTCTCCAACTCTAAGATACTTCACTGCAATTATAGGAGATTGGTCGGCAATGTCAAGCAACTCCTGCCCCACAGTGGTCGCAAGATCATTCCATAAAGATATCACAACTGTCTTCTTCCTGCAATTTGATATCCACAACTTTAGTATGAATGAAGTAAATGGACAACAATTTTCAACAAAAAATAAATAAATAAATAAACAGATACCCACGTCTCATCAGCAATGGTTACATCACGTTTTGGAGCTGTCTCGTTGTTGATTTTCCTTCGAATGCTCATTGTAGGAGAAACACTTTGAACAACTCCAATAACATCTGGCAGTAGCAAAAAAACATGTGAACCTTCTAAAATAAAATCATGCAACAATAAGTTATTTAGGCTAGGATAAGATTCTTACCAACAAGGTCCCTTCCATTCACGTGAGGACCTAACATATCAATCTTGACAAAATTATATTTCGTTTCAGGAATGAACAGAGCTTCATTGCTAACCTCGTCTACTTGAGAATTCACATTTAAAGTCATTTCATAATCATTTTGAACTGTCTTGAATTTCTTATTAGCAACTTTCAAAGTTCCCCTGGAAATGTAGTAAACTTTGCCAAGGGAAAACTTCTCATAGAACTTCTTTGCAGCATCATTGAACATCGTTGCCTGTATTTGTGTACCCTGAGCCAGAGGAACCAAGTAAGTTCACTTGCATATCAACATGAGACTAGAGAATGTAATTGTTTCAGTAAAAAATAGCAATTAGCTTACATCTTCATCTGTCAACACCACATTGAAAACACAACCTTCTCCTTGAGCATTCTTGTATGTACGCAGGTTTCCCTTATCCGTAACACGGACTTTGATGGTCCAATCTCCCTGGTAAGGATTTAAGTAGACAAGTGGATGAACTCGCCTTGTCATGGACATCCGTGCAGCTGGTGCCATACTGTTCATAGAAAAAAATATATATATATACATTTGAACATTTATTAGTAATTGCCCACAAAAACTCTGGGAACACGATAACGAAGGCCAACAAATTCTTTTTTAAATAGTGCATACTCACTTCGTACGCTGCTCGTGTACAATCTGAGCAGCTGATTTGGCAACCAATTCTTGCTTTGGTTTTAAAAGAATACCGGATCCATTGTTAAATGTGCTCTTATCATCAACCTCTAGCTTCGGTTTCAAAATAATACCTGCCTCCTCTTTCTTAACCTCAGTTTTTACCTCCTTTTCCAGAGCAGGAGAAACCACCTCGCATTTCGTCACGATCAAATACCTGATATTAGGAAGGGCACAACACATTACAAATTGAAACAAAACATAGAAGAAAAGATCAGTAGGACATTTCCTAATACCAGGTATCAAACACTAGTTCATTTTTCAAAATTTGACTGATTATACTCACTTTTCGGGCTTGTTCGGAATGTCATTGAGAGAGTAGTCAAGAATGCGAATGAGACCCAAATTTTGAATGTTTCCAGAAATGACATCAGACGTCAGGTTTGATGGAAGAATAGCTTTAAGCTTCATATCCCCATCGTTTGCCGTAAACCTGAAAGCAAAGCAACAGTAATTAAAGAAACCGTCCTTATAACCTAAATCCTCAATCGCAAATAACAATAGATCTTTAAATTCAAACAACAAATCACATTGCAGACCAGTCAGTACATGCCCTAGGCTGCGAATTCAAAACCTACAAACGACACAAACACTAAGATCTAAACCATAGTTTCAACTTTAAATCATCTCAATAAGGAGAACTTCACCGAACTTAGGCCAGAACCAAAGGTGAATCTCGAACAGTGCGAGCGAACATACATGAAAACATAGTACTAATCAGAGTTCTTAGTGAAAGAAAACTCACATGTAGCGGTTTCCCGTCGCCTTGAGATCGATGACCTGAACCACAACGTCCGGGACATCGGAGGGGGAGTCCGGGGATGGATTAGATAAAATCTTTGATATTCCGCCAGCGGTTGGTGCGTTCGCCATTGTTTGACAGTAGAGGATGTGAAAGAAAAGATAGATATGAACTCAGAGAGAGCTCCGGCGAGAGGATGAACAAGAAGAGATGAAGAATGAAGGGAATAAGAAGGGATTTGAGGGCTTTGTATTTGATGATTCAAGCGGGAAAAATGGTTTTTGGATCTTTGAAACGGAGAAAATGTTTCGTCGTTTTCGCGGCAAAGAGTTTTTTTCAGATTTACTTTTTTCCTAAACTTGCAAATTTTTGGCGGGCTAAGTTCGTTTTCCCGGCTGAGCATAGTAAGTTACGGTTTTGCCCTTTGGCCTCATTTGTTTTCCGAAAGTACCCCTTTGTGGACTCAATGCCCTAAGCCCTTGAGGCGGTTTTTTGGGTTTTTATATTGTTTACGTGAGTATAATGAAAATTTAATATAAATTTTAAATTTGATATATTATATTAATTTTAACTTTAAATTGTTATTTGGATTTTTTTTGGGTTTTTAAATTGATATATTATATTAATTTTAGTTCTAAAACTTTTGATTTTGTCAATTAAACCTCAAATTGAATGTTTGAATGTTTGATGATTTATTAGATAGTTTTTAAAGTCTATATACAAAATAAATATAAGTTTTAAAATTAAACTTGTAATTTAACCAATATTTTTTTTGTTAGAAAGAGAATGAGTAACACAATTGATGATATATATATATAAAGGTTAAATTACAAATTTGCATCCTATAATTTGAACAAAATTATAATTTAATCCCGATAATTTTGAAAGTTATAACTTAGTCTTTATAGTTTGATAAAATCTCGTATATAATGCATATGGTTTAATAAAACCCTTCATAAAAGGGCCTAATGTTAGGTATTATTTATGAATATTTTACCAAACTATAAAGATCAAATTCTAGCTTTATCCAAACGGTAGGAATCAAATTCACAATTAAAAGAAAAAAAGTATAGATCTATATAACATTGGTTCCACCATGTACAAGAAGAATACTGGCTCACTCCATCCATTTCAAACTCAACCCCAGTTTGTTCAACAGAAACAGCGAAATAAACAACAATGAACTTTACTAGGCCTCAGTTCATTTCAATCAGACAATACAATGGGGAACCGATTCTCATGTTTCATTCACCAAAGAAGAAATTAATACATACAAATGAGAAAATATATTTGATTGGAGTCAGAATATCCTTTCAAACTTCCTTTGAACCATTCTATTTTTTCTGGCTTTTTAATCTCATCAGTTTCTTCACTAAAATTTGTCAATATCCCACAAAATGATAGTGTATATAAGATTTCATAGTCCAAAGATCGTTTAGCCATTTAACAAGAACTGAGAAAAAAACTGTGCCTACCAAAAACAAAATTCGTGTTGTTAACAGAACTAATTAAACTGTGCAAACTATCCTGTACACTTCTTAACTACAGAACGGGCAGCAAGAAAAGCAAGAAAACCAAGAAAACCATCTCTTTGGCCCCACATTTGTAGCTGCTTTTGGAGATCCTTCTGAACTCGATTCTTTTGGGGTCTGAGGATTTGAAGATGGTTGTGGTGATTCTGGTTTCCCCTCTTGCTTCGCCTTCTCTGGATCGCCTCCCTTCAATGAAATGCTCTTTCCTCCTTCTCCTGTCAATCTTGAATTTCGACAACAAAACATTCATATATTTGTTTTAACTTCAACTGCTAGCAAGTATTTTAATGCATGTGTAGTAAAATGTGCTAGTGACATTATTCTGATACTTCAGTTAACTAAACCAATTAGTTTTGAGGAAAGTTGTCAATGTTTAAAGATGTCGTTTTAGTTGATAAGAATTTGAGAATTCAGTGGCTTACATTGGAAACTGGAAAGATTTTGTGCTGCTTTCTGACTGATGAGAAATGCTGGCTGACTGAGACGACGATTCTGTTAGAGTCGAACTCTCCTTGCGATGATTCTCGGAGTTTTCTCTTAAGTCCCTCATTGTTTCTGCAGCTACTACATCACCATCTGGATTGGAGCTTTTCAATCCACAATCAGTTGTTTTCATAGCGAAATGCTGGAATACATCAAGGGGCGATTCACCAGGCCTACATAGCTCACCTGATTTTCCTAGCCAACACAACTGTTCTCTGGTAAAACTCATGTTCCCCATCTGAATGCTGAACAATGATTCATTTGAAGCAACACTCCATTCCATAGGTGCTGTAGATTTAGTTCTAGAAAAGACACGAGATGGAATTCTATATGCAGGGGAAGTAGGATCATCAGCTCTCTCCATCACTTGAGTTGGAGGATATTGAGTAGGTGTCTCTCTGCCTGAGCTCGAGACTGCTGATTGCCCATTGCAAGGCATAGAGCTGATGGGAACATCGTCATCACTCAAATCTGTAACCAACCTGTTGTCCTTTTCCATGCTTCGAGAGCGAGTATTTTTTGACAATAAGTTATCAGCAGCATCTCCACCCTTTCGAAGTTTAATTTTAGGTTCATTTTCAGATTCGGACGATGAGGTGGAAGGACAAGTTTGTAGATTTTTTCTACTTTCAACATTACTGGTTTCAGCAGGTTCAGGACCTGGTAATGTTTTATTCAAATCTGGCTCCATGCCATTGGTATCTTTGTGCTTTCCAGGCTTTGGGAGTTCAATCACATGATCGTGCAGGGAAGATTCAGATGCGGATGATGACGACCGCGATAATGAGCGGCTTGATATTTTGGGTGCACCAGGAAGATCAGCCCTTGGAGAATGACTCGCAATATCATCACTATTAATAAACTCAAATTCAGAGTCCGAGTGTCCTACAACATGCAACTCATCCTTTTTCGGAGGGTCACTTGTATCACCAATGAAATCACCGGGCCCAGTTACAACCAATTCAAAGGAGCTGTCAGAGGAGGAATCAGATGCTGAGGATAAGGAAGAGACTAATTTTTTGCTTGGAATAGAAAGACCAACTTCGCCCGTACTGCTGATAGAATGTGTTTTAGATTCACCGGCCTCGATCTTTTGCCCAGATTCCATAGATAAAGATATCTGAATTACTTCCTCAGGCACCACTCTTCACTTTTCGAGTCAGATGGAGTCTGAAGATTACCGCCTGTAAAATGCAAGAAAATTAAATGGGATAAACAAATCAAGACATCCAAACGCTTTACAATTTGATTATAATTATAACTGGTTCCAGGTTCTACCACCCCATAAGAGCATATTCGGCAGAAACAAGAAATGCATAACTTCACGAGCTCCATTTCGTCAGTGAACGATTAATCAATCACATTGTGTTTGACAAGAAATGGAAAAGATGAGAAATCTGAAAGTTTTTTCTGCCATCCAAATTTAACCTGTAAAGAAATTATAGTTTTTCCAACCAGTGGTCTATCAATGATGAACAAACCCAATACCTATAATCCTAAACTCTTGAAATCTCTGCAATTTGAAGATCGCCCTCCAAAATAGGGTCCATATGCTTCAATTAAACGACGATTGCTAGCTATATAACAACCTCCCAATCACAATTTCATCGCCTATAACCCCTAATATCCCCCCAAGATTAAAGAATTCATGATTTCTTGATTATTGTCCCTTTTTTTACCAATAACCAAAACAGAAAGGAGTCACATTGTCTTTAACCAAAAATGGAAGATGGGGCAGCTAAAATTTTCTTCTCCCATCCTAATTTAATCCCCAACCTGTGGAGAAATTCTAGTTTTTCCACCCACTGATGTATGTACGATGAAGAAACCAAACGCGATATCTATAACCCTAAACTCTTGAAACTCTCCAATTCGTAGATCGCACTCCAAAATAAGAGTCCATACGCTTCAATTCAACGACGATTGCTAGCTATACTACAATCTCTTGAAACTCTGCAATTCGGAGATCGCATTCCAAAATGCGCTTAAATTCAACGACGATTGAGCTATATAACAACCTCCCATTTACAATTCCATCGCATATAACCCTAATAACATAAAATCCCCCAAGATTAAAGAATTCATGATTTCTTTATTATTACTCCTTCTTTTTACCAAATAACCCAAACATAAAGAATCTAAATCGTACAATCCATTACATTATTCAAAAGAAAAACAGGATAAAACGAAACTTACGTCGAAGATATCCCAATCCCAAGTAGTTGAAGATGAAAAGTTCATAGAGACTGGCGGCCGGAGAGATGAAAAGAAAGGCCTCCGACGGCCAGAAAAACAGCAGTCCCTAATTGGGAATGGTGCAGAAGGATTAATGATTGGGGAAAAAGAAGGAGAAAAGAATCTGATGGAATCAAATTGGGGTGGAGAAAGAAGGATGCAACGGAGAAATGATGGAGGAAGAGAGAGAATTTAGGAGATAGAGAAGAGAGAGAGTGGAAGCTGAAAAATGGAAAATGGAGAGTGGTGAAAGAAGTTACGAGGCGTCGCATTGTTTCAGCCTTTTCTTTCTCTCTATTTCTCTTCTTATTAACAAACTTTGCCTCGCTTTGGCGCGCTTTTTCCAACCGTTTTTTTTTTCTTTTTTCTTTTTTCTTTTTTCTTTTTTTTCTTCTTTTTTATTCTCTCCATTTTTGGAATCCTTTTTTAATTTATTCCGCAGATAAACTTCAGGTGTTTCTTTTTTTTTTTTTTTTTCCTTTTCCCTCCCATTACTTATCCTTTCCTCCCCAATTTGATTTGAATTGAAATTACAAATTTAGTCATTGAGATATCGTTTATCATCAATTTCTTTTTTATTTTTTTAAATTTTCATTTATTGTAGTTAAACACTTTAATTACTAATTAATTTTCTTTTTAATTTACAAAAATTAGCTTTACTTTTTAAAATATACGTAGAAATTAGATTAACAAAAACTCGCAATTTATCAATAGGGGATAAACTTCAATTTTTTAAGTTTATATATAATATAATATCAATTAATTTTTGTAATTTTTTAATTTGTTATACATTTATTAGACATTCAAATACCTGTTAGACACGGAAGTCAGGGTTTGTAGATATATCATCAGTTTTAAAGTCCACGAGATCGTTGTAACACAACCTATCGTGCATTTTATCTAGTAGACACAAAACTAATAGTGTATACATCTATTTGATGACTTTTAAGTTCGTAGACTAACTAGAAACGACTCTTTTAGTGCGTGAATGGAAAGATTATACTCCTCTTACGCGAAATTTTTCCTATTCTAGAATTTTGTGAGTTTAGCGAATATTATATAGAGTATGTTTATTATTAGCCAATTTATATATTTTATCTACAATGATAAACTAAATTGAACAAGCTTGAGATTCAAAGGGCTAAATCAATTTTTTAAACCTAGAGATTTAATCAAAACAACATAAACCAAAATATTATTATTAGAGACAAAAGTATTGGGCTCAAACCTAGTATTTGGACTTAAAAGCAATTATGTCTAAGCCTATAAAAACCTCTATAAATAGAGGTTGGGGAGATTGGAAGAATGAAGCTTTGAAGATCGCAACTCAAGCTATGAATATCGAAATTCTTAAGAACTAAAAACCAAAGCTCTCAACCTCTAAAGTTTTGAAGACCAATGCTCTCAATCTTTGAAGCTTTGAAAAATTGAAGATCGAGGTTCTCAAGTCCCAAGAAACTGAACATCGAAGCTCTCGATCTCTGGAAATTTGAATATTGAAGGCTTGAGAGACTAAAACTTCTCTTAAGTTCTTAAAGACTTATTTGGAAGGCTTAAACTTCTTTTAACATGCGAGAGAAGGAATCAAATGAACATATATTAGAGATGGTACCTAATTATACTACAAATCAATACAAATACAAAATTTATCTAATGAATTGAAATTATCCAAAAATGCTGCCGAAGTGTTGCAAATATTATCAGCTTGTTAAGCATCATCCCATTTTTCATCTATTCCAACTAACAAAAGTAAGATTAGATAGAAACATAATAGTATTTGGCCATTAACTATGTCTCCCATAACCCATAAAACTTCAAAGAAAAATTTTATATAAACATATATTACTATTGTATCATATTTTTACCATTAACTTGTTGAACGAGCTGAGAAATTGATACAATCTTCTTTTTTTGGAAGTTGGAGGCTCAATCCCTTGCTCCAACAATTATTGTACTAAAAAAACATACATATTTTCTTATTATCTTTCGTAATTCTTGTACCATAAATATGACATAACTTCAATGTTTAATTGCCAAAGCCAGCTTAACCTAACAATTTTGCATGACTTTTCATCCCATGTTAGAGGTGGAAGATTCAATCCCACGTCACACAAATGTTGTACTAAAAGAAAATAAATAAATAAAACTCCAATGTTCAACTTAATGGAGGGAAATATTTTATTATTTTTGTAATAAAATGCCAAGATTCGTTTTGACTAAATAAAAAGTACACGGTGCAAAGTACTATACTACCTTAAAATTTGACTAGAAATTACTAGATTAAAGATCACTTTTGGTCCCCATTCTTTTACAAAAGTAACACCCTAGTCTATAAATTTTGATTTGTAATGATTTAGTCATTGCACTTTTAATTTTGTAACAATCTAGTTCTTAAACTTTAGCAAGTGCCAATTTTTTTTGTACTTACAAAATATGTAACGCTTTAGTCCTTATATTGAATCTTATTGTTAAAATTTAATGAAACTTCTTACATATATAGACCAATAAACTAGTTAGGAATCCAATATGTTCATAAGATACAAAGTTTAAATTGCTAAATAATGAAACCCAATAAAACCCAACAATTAATTTTGATAAGTTTTTTACGATTGTCATTAAAAATTTAACAACAAACAATTAAATTGTTACAAAGTTGAAAGTACAAAAAGTTAAATAGTTGCATACTAAAGTTATACACGGCTAAATTATGGCTAAATCGTCATAAAACTGAAAATAGGATAACTTTAAAGCCATGTTTGGTAATCGTTGAATTTATGGTTCTTGGAAATTAAGTCTATAAATGTATTGTTTTGTTTTTTACTTTATACTTATGTTTTCAAAAATCAAGTCATATTTTGAAAACTAAAAAAAAGTCATTTTAAGAAACTTGTTTTATCTTAATTCGAAAAATATGGTAAAAAATTAAAAGGAAATATAGGGTTATTTTCAAATGTGGAAAAATGAGTCAAACTATTTACAATTATAGAAAAAATTATTGTTTATTAACCACAGACCGCGATAGACTTCTATAGCTAGATAGAAGTATATCACTGAGAACATAATTCTTCTATATTTTTATATTTATAAATAATTTGATATTTTTTATGTTTATAATAGTTTTTGGAAATGTACCTAATTTTCTTATATGATATATTCCTCAACTATAGGAATATCCTGCTATATATTTTATTTCATTAATTATGCCATTAATAGTGGCATTCGAATGGGTTGTATATACTGTATTTTATGAATGAGAAAAGGAAAACCTAAGGCTGCCGTTTATAGCATTTTTCAAAAGCAAAAATAAAAAATAATAAAAATCAAAAAAATGAAATGACTGTCAAAAGTAGAACATATATATTATTCTCAAACGATACAGAAATAATTAATACGAAAGTTTTTAAAATCTCCTGATTTACAATTAGATTATCAGAAATTAAAGTTTAAAATATATTAGATAGTTTTAAATAGAAGACGTAACAAATCAAATGATATAAAATGAGATAAAATGTTAAAATTAAATAGATAGTCAAACTAGAAATTAATAATTTGAAGATTTAGGTTTGTCACTTTTCTGATGTTTTATTTATATTATTTTAATAATATAATATATTTGAGTTATTAATAGTTTATTTAAAACGGTAATTAATCACTTACTTACCTATAAACTTAAATTTAATTCAAAATTAATTTAAACACATACTTGTACTTTTAAACTTTATAAAACACATGCAATGTACATGGTTATGAATTAGTATATTAAAATGAGCTAACTTATTTATAAATATAACAAAATATTATTGTGATAGATGTTGATAACATTAATAAATAGTAATAGATGATAGCAGTTTATCAATCTACTATATCACTAAGAACATTTTGTTATATTTGTAAATATTGTATATTTGTAAATATTGTTTACAGCAGTTTTAAATAATTATAGTAGGACTCTTAAATTATTTCAATTTGACAAAATTATTAATCTTACAAAATTAGGGTAATTTTGAACTTTGTTTAAAAGTTGAAATCACATGGCCAAGATATTTTTTTCGCGTCCCTAATTTGGACCGTCATCAATCGATCCGACGGCCAGGATTTCTCCCGCTTCGCTCTTCACTTCTCATACTCTTTAAAGGAACCCGACTGATCGGTAAGACCCTCTAGGGTTTTAGCATCGCGAGGGAGGTGAAGAAGAACAAGGTCTGTTCTCCACTCAGTCCTTCGTCTCTGTCTGTTTCTTTTCCTTGCCCTTTCTTTTGCTATTTGTATATGATTTCCCTATTGTATTTCTTCCAAAATCGTTGAAAATGGTCGCACTAGATACTTGATCGATGGGTTTTTACTATTATTTGTGGTATTTTCCGGGTTTTAGGATTTGGTAACTGGAGGAAATGATAGCAGAAAATAGGCGATGAGTCTTTTCTCTCTTAACTTTTACGTATTCGAACTCTTCATCACGGACTGTTTTTCGTTTGCGTCTTGTTCTGGTTATTGGGTTTCATTTCTTGCGGTATATAAAATAGTCTCGGTGGTAGGGATCACCCTGTTGTGATTGAAATGTTCCCATTAACCACCAAAACAGAGCTTATGCCTACAGCGTTATTACGTACACACATACTGCATTTCACTCATCGCCAGCGTTTGATTTCTTACACTCTCCTGTTTAGTTGTTTTTTGGTATGTTCTGGCAATGAGATTGTGAAGAAGTGTGTTGCGACAGTGTTATGGGTACTTAATTTGTCGAAAACCGAAGTGGAATGTGACTTCGAGTCTGCCTCTGATACCTTGGTTGATTATTCGTCATTTATTTCTTTCAGGCTGCTTCAAAATGGCTTTCCTAAGTAAGGTTGGAAATATACTGAGGCAGGGTGCAAATAAAAGGATTGGATTAGATTTGCAGCCTTCCGGTTTGTCTATCTGTCAAGCTGTACGATGGATGTCTTCCATGCAAAGTTCAAAACTTTTTATCGGAGGTTCTCTGAGAATGCTTTGTTATTCTTGTTATTTTTTTCCTTTAAAGAACGTGTATACGCCAATTTCTTTGTCCTTATCATGTGCTTGTATGTACGATTGGCAGGTATTTCATACAGCACTGATGATCAAAGTCTCAGGGAAGCCTTTTCTAAATATGGGGAAGTAATCGAAGGTATATCATCCATCTCATTTACAATGAGTGTTGGAGGTTATCTTTGAAGTATATTTGTTTCAATTTTTATCTTATCTATTCTATATGTAACATAAATGAAATATGGAATAAACGAGCTTTTGGAACCCATATGGTCAAATCTGCTCGAGCAATTATGTCTCTTTTAAATATTTTCTGAAATAAGGCCCGGCAGGTGG
The DNA here is from genome assembly GCA_031780015.1 of Citrullus colocynthis. NCBI lineage: Eukaryota > Viridiplantae > Streptophyta > Magnoliopsida > Cucurbitales > Cucurbitaceae > Citrullus > Citrullus colocynthis. Next base: position 2,753,823 of record QLSR01000225.1, read on the forward strand.
CTTGAGGTAGCGGTGTCGCTTGATTCTGCTTGTTGTGCTAGTGGATTGTGAAGTTTTCGTTATAAATGTTGGTTTCCTTGTTTACCCTTCTTTTCTTTGCCACGGCGATAGCTAGGGTCATTGTAGACCGCGAAACTGGAAGATCCAGAGGATTTGGATTTGTGACTTACACCTCTAGTGAGGAGGCCTCTAGTGCCATCCAGGCATTGGATGGACAGGTAATGATTCTGCTATTGGCTCATTGAGATTAAAAAGGACAAAACGTTGTGTTATATTCATACGCTGCAATATACTGTAGAATTAATGCATCATCGCTCATAAAATGCTTCATGTCCGTTGTCTGCGTTCTTTTTTGTTAGATGATCCTGCTACTGTGTTACTTGTATGAAGAAGACTATCTAGTGAATGTATTTATGTTAATTGATCTTATGCAAACGTCTTCATGTAATACCTTAAATCATCATATTTCCTGTAGCAAACATTAGTATGATGCAGTGATATTGAGATATAGTAGCCCATTCTCTGTACGCTCAACAGTTAATATGTGTACTGATGTAAAGTGTTTTAGGGGTTGTCATGTGTGATAAAGGTGAGTTGTATGTTGGAGGTTTGTCCCAAATTGCGTTCATGTTATAGCACAGCCGTTCTGCTTATATTCTCAACTAGCTTGTATGTCATGGTACCAAATTGCCATTTAGATTTTTGTAGGAAAATAATCATTTAAAGCGATATGAGTGATTAAGATGTGTGGAATTTGGAGGCTTGTTCCACTTTCGAATACATGAGAACAAAACATATTTAAACTGACTTATTGTCGAGATTCATTCTTCTTAATTTAATTTGGTCCCCAATATTTGCTAAACAGAAAAAGCTCAATGGCTCAGGTTAATTATGTTTTTTTTTTCCTTCTTTAAACAGGACCTTCATGGTCGTCAGGTGAGAGTGAATTATGCTAATGATAGATCTCGTGGTTTCGGTGGTGGTGGCGGTGGCTATGGTGGCGGGGGCTATGGTGGTGGGGGCGGTGGTTATGGTGGTGGGGGCTATGGTGGCGGCGGGACTGGAGGTTATGGTGGCGGCGGGGCTGGAGGTTATGGTGGCGGCGGGAGTGGAGGAGGTTATGGTGATGGTAGTGGTGGATATGGTTCCGGAGGCAACTATTCAAGCAGTTTTGGCGGTGGTAGCCAAGGAAATTATAGTAACGATTTTGCCAGTGCCAACCGTGGAAGTGTTGCAGGTGATGGTGGCTTTGGTGGGAATGATGCTGGTGGTTACAACGCTGCTAGCAATTTTGCTACTGGAAACACATATGACAGTGGAACTAATGCTGGTTTTGGTAACGTCAGTGGCGGTGGCGGCGACTATTTTGCCAACAGTGGGTCCGATGCAAGGTCTGGGTTTGGAGGATACACTGGCGGGAAACAATTTGGCAGCAACGAAACAAACACCATGGATGCATCTGGAGATCAAGGCCAGGAGGAGCCACTGGAAGGAAATGATAGGGACGAAGACGACGCAGATGACTTTGCTAAAAGAGCCTGATAAATTATATGCATTATCCAGCATTTTTTTGTTATGGCCATGTAGTTTTTCCCTACATTCTATACTGAACTTCGTCTTTGTTTGTATGTTGGACTTGCTTCAATGGTTGTGAATTTTTCTATGCACTATCAATCTAGTTTCTTAATGATAAATAAGTTTTGTCCGTGCTCTACTAGGACCATCTTCCTCTTTATTATATATTATTGTCGGTGGAGATCCAAGTTGATAGAGTTGTTTGTAGCCACTGTATTGCACTTGTTTTTGTCATTATATCTCTCTTTAGGGTTTGTTTGGATTTATTTGGATTGACTTCCTCCGTTCCGTTTCGTGTCGTAGAGTTATATTACAAATATAGTTTTTATGGTTTAAAATCGAGTTATATTACAAATATAGTTCTCTCATTCTAATTTTTTTTTTTCAAACATTGAGATTAAATTAAAAGAAACTCAATTTTAACCCTTTTATTTATTTTATTCTTTAATTTTCAATAACAGAGACTAAATTTATAATTTAATATATGTTTAATGGGTTGTATAGTTGAATTTTGAAGTTGAGTTATATGTTGGAGTTTGACAGTAGAGTTGGCAAAAAAATTCGTGGGCCTCGACCCAATTGAGTTGGAGAATCCTGGTTTGATTGGGGACGACGGTCAAATTGGGGAGATTCTTCCGATACCCGTTTGGAGACAGAGAGAGTATCTCTGACCCAATCTTGTTCCGATATATCCTTGACTGTTCCCATATATATATATACATATATTATTTCGCTTCACTTATTAATGGTGATTTGGTCCTGCGAGGACCCGTTTCTCCAACAGGAAATCTCCGCCCCCTTTCCCGCCTACAAATGGTGGGGATGGGAATGAAGGTAAATTCCCCCCACTCCTGCGTTGGCAATCCTATTTAAAAATTTGTATTTGAGGTGCAAAATTGTTTAGTTGAAAACTTTGGATAAATGTGTAAACGTTAAGAATGAACAAACATTAGTGAATTATTCAACGCTAAGCCGATGATGAGTCAAACGCAGTCATGATGTTGGTGAGAGGAGTGAATAGGAGTGAATGTTTTAAGCACTTGAATTGAGAGCAATTAGTCTAATGAAGCTTGTACAAGAATTCAGGTGAGTGCATTCATCAAATTACGCAAAGTATATAAAAAAAGTCCGTTGAAGAAAAATAATAATTGGTGATATTGTTTGGTGTTTTACACTAACGATTGATCAGTGTGGGGGTCGAGCTCTTCTACTGTGGTACCCCAAATTTCCTTTTCCCTTTTTTTTTTTTTTTTTTT
>QLSR01000225.1:2757168-2806685 GCA_031780015.1 Citrullus colocynthis
TTTCCTTTTTTGATGTATCTGCAAAACTTACACTATCTATTATTCTATTGTCTTCTATAACTGGCTCAGCCGTCGTCTTTATCCATTGCAAATAACCATCTTTGTGCATTCCGAACCACAGGAGAACCCATTCTGGTTTTCTCAACTATCTGCTCTATCAATTGTTTTTCCATCTCATCATCATAATCACTGCTTTCATCTCCACTGTCATCTACCCCATTTGTCTGCCCTTCCATTGTACCAATCTTTTTATAAGAATCTTTCATTTTCTCCTTAACAAGTAACCGACCCAGGCTTATCGATCCATTTGTCCTCCCATTCTGAATTGAAAACAAATGACCGTTAATGGTGGTTTGGCTTTGTGGATGCTTACTTTCATCAACTGTTGAAGGTGAATGTATAAGTTCTTCTTCCGAGTCATCCATTTCGATCAACCCATTATATGCCTCATTGTAGGCATCTAGAGCTTCTCCTGATAAATTCATAACAAGAGGTTGAGCAGTTAGACTTTCTTCACTAGATGAATGTAACATTTCACTTCGGGTGAATTCTTTCCAAGAATCAATCTGCTTGGCTTCAATGCAGTAAAGTCTTCTCTCACTGTTCTCAAGGGCCGCTTCGAGCTCTCTCACACGTGCTTCAAGCCTTGACTGGATGACTTCATGTAGTCGAACACTAAGCTCCCACGGTGAAACTGTGTAGTTACCCGAGGAAGTTATCTCACTTGCATCTTGATTTGGCTGAAACTTAGGACTTAGCTCACTGATCATGTCAGCTCTCAACTCGCCTTCGGAGAAATCTACTGTAAATTCTTGATCAAGCTGCAAAAAGAAATTGCTCCATATCAAGACTAAACAATGAGTACTGCTTCTATTATCATTGTTATCATTCTTTTTCGAAAACCAAGTAGGTGTACAGTGAACAATTCGTCTCCCCCATTGACAGTGCAAAACACAGAATGTCGACCAATCTTTATGTGTATATCAAATATCCCCTTTCAATGTGATCCATGAACTAAACTGTGCTGTGGAAAGTTTTATGTATAGCTGACATCTGTTATATAAATTTTGTAATTTGTATGTTAAGGACCAAACCATGAAAAATAAGCAAAACCAAATGGAACTGTTGGCTATAGCAAGAAATCCCCAGAGGCAAAAATGAAGACCCTAATTGATATTGATAAGCTAGATTTATACAGTTATCAAAGACTTCAACAATAACAGTCTAATATCTCCTCTTCAAGATCCTGGCAAGAATAAGAAAAAATATAAGACGCTGACTATACAACACAGCCGAACATTTGAATTCTAGAGAAAGAACCTATATTCAAGAGAATATGATACAAGACCATGCACTTCAAAGGGAGTATCCACAAAGAACAGATCTTAGCTACAGGCTTAAATTTGGAAAAAACAAGGAAAAAAAGGTTGCAGAGAGATAATTAAATCATATGCATGTGAAAATACAGAAAGAAGAAATGTTCATCAGATAATGCCACCATTTTTTTTATTCATGCACATGCTTAATGATGTAACGAATAGGCAAAATTACCTCAAGAAGATCAGCAAATCTTTTATCTGTACTTGATGTATCGGTATTTAGTCCCAGCCTCTCAAGTTCTGCTTCAAGCTCAGCTTCAATTTTACTCAGAGATTCTGAACCCTCTTCAGCATTCTGTTCGAATAATTCCATATCATCAGATTTAGCTGAAGGATCGGGATTCTGTTCTTTCCTACTGAAGAAAGAATTCTCAGATATGCCCAGTGATTCATAATTCTCATTTGAAAGCTCCTTCACTGTCAAAGAATCCTTCATTTCAAGTTCCTCTTGTAAATCTTGGACCAAGTTTTCAGTATGCTTTAATAACTCTTTGAGCTTGGCTATTTCATGCTTATTTTCCATGAAGGATATTAAGCCGATAGAAATCCCAAGACAGAATAGAATCATTCGATCTGATGACCACAATAAAATGTAAATTTAGACACAATTCTTGAAATGGTAAGCAATTAAGAATATTGACGATGAATACCTAAACTAGACCAAATGAGAGGGAAAAAAAGAACTCCAATGTTTTCTTCCACCCTTTCTCTAGGGTCAATTTTATCAACTAGAACTGAATACATAATGCGCATGGGAAACAAGTATAATCAAACCAGACTGAAATTGAATATTCCTTGTAAAAGAAAAGAAACCCCATGCATTCTGATGTCAATCACTTAGATCGACCAAGTTTCATGAAATTCCCCCATAGTGAAGATCGAGGGGTATAAGCATAGACTAGGACCCTTTTATCATTGATTTTGGCCTCTTCTGGACTTGGCAAATCTAATTATAATCTGAAAGTCACTCACATTATGAACATTTATCTTCTAGTATTCTATTGAGAAGACCTCATAATGCTACTTCTCAAACAGAGGATATTCCAAATAATCAATAGCTTTACAAATACCAATTGGCCATACTTGGATCAGCATAAGATCACAATGGCTCAGACAATTCTTCAAACTATGAGTTCAAGAGATAGATATAAGGATTCTAGAATTGTTAAATTTAAGAAGTTTTCTCTGAGTTACCGAGTTTATTCTTGATAGAAATGAAAATAATATTCTATTAAGCAAGAATTTTGTGAAACACTGGAGTTATCTCATTAAAACAATAAAATTCACCTTTTGCATGGAGGAACTTCTCATTATGCATTTGACTGCTCCGGCTCTCTCCACTTTGTCTCCCTCCTCCCTTGATGTCTATCGTCTCCGAGGTCTTCAAAGACTGAATTCTTGGAAGCAAAGGTATCCCATACACATTCCTGTTCTTTTCAATAAATGGCTCTTTATGGAAGTTACTTGCATCCATTTCAACCTGAACACTAAACGAATCTCTGACTGTCCTGCTGACTATCCGGGTTCCATCATTTACAACGAACCGCCTCATAGTTGATTTAGATGGTGACCGAAATGAATGTAGGATATGCTCTTCCATTTCAACATGTTCCTTGTAGAGATGAGACAGCACACAACTTTCTAATGAACTAAGTGGCCTAATAAATCTCCTGTACGAATATTTATGTCTAAGAGAACCTATTTTCCTCATAGTAGGCCGAAAACAGTTCAGTTCTCTAGAAGATGAACAGGGTAGCTGATCAATCATATTATCATTCACATTCACATTTATACTACTTCTATGCCCAAATGTTTGAAGGTCATTACTCATTGATAATTCCAGTGGAAAATTGGATACTGGAAGACCATTATAGTCCTGGTAATACCCTAAATTATCCATCTTTTCACAATCAAGACCACTAGTAGAAGCCATGTTGAATCGACTCCCAACGTAATCTCTCCCATTCAAAACCTCTCCTTCGTGAATATCTCCACTTGCTTTTGTTTTTCGTTCTGTTTGGTGGAAGGGATGATCCAGAGATCCTAATTCCTCATTACTAGAATTCCTAGAAGACATTTGAGATGTTCTATTCCCATCTTTCAACAGTTTCTGCCAATACTTGGCTAAGTATCCAGCACCAGCGGCAGTTGCAACTACCCACAGGTCCATTCCAGCACGCTCCCTTCCACAGCCAAAGATACTAGTCAAATTCCACAATACTATTCTTCCCTTTTGTTCTAACTCCCATAATCAGACACAAGACACAGCAATGTTCATCAATCTAGATCCAAGTACAGAAGGCGATTTCTTCCCAAAATTATACTTAATAAACCAAAATAGCAAATCCCAATTCCACATTAAATAAACAAGCTAAAACAGCACAACATCTCCCATTTTTAACTTGATGCTCAAAAGCGGAACCTGGGCAACACCTTCACCAGCAGCCTCAAACACGAGATGAAGCAAGCTTCAATCTTTTGGCAGCAAAAATTAACAATATAAATTATTCCTAAACCTAGAAGAAACAAACGATCTCATGGCAAGCAGACGAAGAGATTGAACAAAATCAAATATAAAGTCTGAGGCCGCATTTACTTCACACGCTCTAGACAATTAATCAACATCATAGAACCAACCAACACCACCAAGAACCCATTTGTTAGAAGACATTCAATCTTGACTCTAAACAATCGAAAGCAGCTCAACGCCCCGAATCCAATAAAAAAACACACAACCCACAAACAAAAAGGAAAAACTCTCAACCCCCAACAGGCAGTTCGTGCAAATCATCAAAGGAATACCCATTTGAGAACAGCCTCTCTGCCGCAGAACCCATCAAAGCAATTGCAAATTCCCATAATGAACAGAATGTGCATGAAGCTGAGAAAACGGTAGAAAAAGCTTCAAGAACAGGCTGAAAAATGGGTCGAAGAAATTGAAATTCCAAACAGGATTGAGAAATCAGGAGGCCCCCGCGAAGGAATGGGAGGCTTTGAAGGTGTCGTTATCGTCGCCGCAGCGGTTGTTGGAAATAGCTCCGAAGAAAAATATAGACCCGCTGCCCCGTTATCTACTAAGGTAACCATGAACCAAGGGCCGGTATTAGTATACAAAATAATACATACATTATACAACTACATATACAAATCACATTAATTTTCTTTTCCATGTTATTAAAATAAATAAATAAATAACATTCAAATACTTGTATGTTATTCCTTTTATTCCTAGGTTGAAATGCAAATTTGGTCCCTATAGTTAAAAATTTATCAAGTTATAGGAATTATTTATCAAATTATTGGGATTAATTTCTAACATTTTCCAAACTATGAGAGCCAATTTTGTAATTTAACCTTATTTTTATTTTAATTGCTGGGAGATTGATGAAAATCAGCATAGCTTATCTGACATCAAGTATGTACTATGGATCTCGAGGTTAAAGGATTAATCCTTACCCTATATGTTGTTAAAAAAGGGAAAAAAAAATAGGAGATTGAACCTTGTAATAATAGCTAATAGGTGTGCAATTAAATTGATGTAGCATTGTTTGGTAGAAATTATGCGACACCAAATCTAAAAGTTATGACCCCGTTTAGTAATCATTTTGTTTTTTATTTTTTATTTTTGGAAATTAAGTCTATTTACTTCACATTTCTTACAGTGATTTGCAATTTTCTTGAGTATAGTAGTTAAATTCTTAGCTAAATTTAAAAAACAACAAAAAGTTTTTAAAAGCTATTTTTTTTTTTTAGTTTTCAAAAGTTGGCTTGTTTTTTTAAACAATTGATAAAAACTAGACAAACAAAAGAAGAAATTTGGTAGTACAAGTAATGTTTATAGGCTTAATTTAAAAAAAAAACAAAAAACAAAATGGTTATAATGTGGCTTACATTTTGTAAAACAATTTAAAATTTTGTGTGAACCACCGATTTCTTTTTTTGAATACAACAATGGTGGAGATGAGGTCTAGGGAAGAAGGCCCCATCAATTATGGTTAAGCTAAACTTATATTAATTTGGTTGAAGACCCGAGTATAGTTTAAGACTCAAGGTTAAGTAGGTTTTAACACTTCTTCCTTATTAATATTGTTTTTTTTTTTAAATGATTTTCATTAACAAATAATTTATATACCACAATAAGAAACACATTTAATAACATTAAATTTACAATTTTTAAGTCAAACATAATTTATCTCCTAGAGTGCAAGTATTATCTTATATTTACTAAGATTAAATATTCGATCCCCAACCCTTCAATTAAAAAGATTACATTAATTAGTAAATATCAATCCCCAACCCTTCAATTAAAAAGATTACATGAATTTTCCCATTTTTATTTAATATTGTACGATCTAGTTACGAGTAAATTATTATAATAAGAATCACTTGGATTATAATAATTATTTAAAGATGAAATGCTATTATTATAAACAATTTTTATATTAAAACAATGCATCGAATATATTCAAAATATCTAGCAAAAAAGTGTCCATAATTATTGAAATATTATTTTATAATAAAACCAGTGATTTTGGCGGGAAGTGGAATCCTACGATTACAAAAATGCCATTGGCGTATTAGGTAAGGGCAATGATAAAAAAAGGGCAAAAAAGGAAAATTATGTTAATTAGGCAAACAGATGGTTGATTAAGAAGCAAACTTACCTTTTTGGCTTTTGGCTTTTGGCATTTGTCCTTTATTATTAATTAAAAAAGAAAAAAGAAAAATGAAGAATGACTTTGGAAAGAAAAGAATCAAGTGGCTGTGGCTTTTAGCTTTCTACCACTTTCTTTGGGCAAAAATAAAAAATAAAAAATAAAAAATAAATAAATAATTTATTTTCTGTCTACCATTGGATTGATTTTCATATGATTTGGAAAGAAATGTCAATGAAAAAAGATTTTTTTTATGGAAAGTCATGGTTAAGTTTTAAAGTCTGACCTTTTTAATCCAAAGAAGATTCCATCTCTTTGTTGTTAGAAATAAACTTTACTTTTTCAGTTCATTTTTATATTTTAGGTTAAATAGTATTTTTTTTTCCGATTTTTTATGTGTTAATTTTATCTCTATAAATACAATTGACCAAATTGAACTAGTTTGATTGATTCGAACAATATCTTGTCTCAGTCAATTTACTGAAATGGTTTAAAATTGATTTTTAGTGAGATTAGTCGAATGATAAAATAATTTCGATTGATGTTTGGCCAACAATTAAATACCAACTAAGTATATTAATTAGTTGATGATGAAAAACATTGAAAGAAGGTAGGTAATGTCATTAATGACCAGAAGAGATCATATGAGACAATGACTAGTGAGAGGGACTTTGTAACTTCATCAAAGTCATTGCCTATTATTTGGTTGATGAAGTAAGCAATATAAGATGGATAGCAAGTGTTGCATTAATTGTTTTCAAGACCCACAAGGAGGATTCTGTAACATCAACAATAAGGAAGTGAATTCATGAATAAAATTTTCCAAAAATAATGAGAAGTTTAAATTGCAAGTTTAGTTTGTAAACTTTTAGCATTTGTATTTGAAAAGTCTTTGAACTTTAAAAATGTCTAATAGATCTTCCAATCTATCAACTTTGTGTCTAAGAAATCGATTTTATGCTTCTTAAAAAAAATTGAATTTTATGTTTACTAGGGACTATACTTTTTCAATTTTGTGTTTAGGAGAAAGTTTGTGATTTTGAAGAACGTTGAATTTACGATGACTTATTAGGTACATAATTAAAATTCCAATGAGTTAGTAGACCTGAAATTAAAAGTTTAAGAATCTATTTGATATTATTGAAGTTCAGAGATCAATAAATGCAAAACAAAAATTTATGAATCTATTGTATCTTTTTTTTAAAAAAATAATCCGATAGGTTTAAATCCTCATCTCTGTGTATTATTGAACTCAAATAAGAAAAAGGTGACATTTTTCGAAAAGGCTTTAGAACTTTGCTCAGGACAGTGTGCAATCCATCCTTATGGTCTAAAAATAAACACACGAAGAAATTTTGTACTTTTACTCGTAAGCAAATAAGTAATATGAAAGATTTCTCCAAAAAAAAAAAAAAAAAAGGTTACATGAAAGATAGGAAAACCAATCCTTGATGGCTGTCAATTCAATTTTTACCCTCAAACTGAGAGCATTTTACAACTGTAAAAAGGTAAATTTTGTGTGTTGAGAAGAAAGATGCTTCAAAATTCCAATCCTTGTTTATACTTTTCAGTATGAGTTTCACAAACATGATAATGGGGGCCCTTTCCCCCCAAAAGACCAGAATAGATATGTGTAAAATGCAAATGTCTGCAGCCATAAAGAACAGGCTAGCAATACAAGATAAGAATAACACAAAAGATATAATAATCAAAATGGGTGCAGTTATGAAAAAATATGTGTTAGTCAAGGGAGCTGATCATATCTACAAAATTGAAAACCAGCCAGTCAGCTTTCGCAGCGACGTTTACACGAAGTTGAATGCCAGCATAACATATAAACAAGTCAGCGCCTCCTGGTTTACGGGCCTAAACCGAAAGAATATGCATTAGAATTAGAGGAATGATCAAAGCTTCAACTTGCTTGCAAATATAAGTGGTTAACAAAACGAGGCTCAACTTGCTTGAACATTCAACTCAGTTGGCTCAAGGTAAAGTTGTCAAATTAGTTGGAATACAAACATTTTAAATCAATTAAAACCATGAAGAAACAAAATATAAGCATCAAGGCACAATTGTGACGCTAGGACATGGAAGTCATGTATTTCCCTACGAAGGATTAGCTAGTAACAGGTAATCATGACTGTTTAGCATAAGATATTTCAGAAGAAAGAAAAACCGTCACAGTTTACATTTTGAGGATCGGATGTCTCTTCTCACCTCAAGATCAGTTGCACCGTCCCCAGTCATGACCAATGTCTTGTATCCATGAGCCTGCAAAACCAACCCAAATCAAAATTTGTATTCGAAAAATCAACAGTGCATCTCACCAAAAGCAATGATTCTACCTTCCTCAATTGTTGTACTGCAATTGCTTTTCCCCCACTCCTTGAAGTAGGCTCATTCTTGTCAAAACCCATAAATTCACCATTGCTTCCAAAAAGCAATTGGTTGGCAAAAATATTCTCATGTGGAATCCCAAGAATTGATGCAACAGGCTTCACATAAAGTAGCTCATTGATTAATAATAATGAACATCAATGCCTCATCAATTTTCCTAAAACTGATACTAGAAATTGATTAGTCCTTGATGAAACAGAGGTAAAATAACAAACATGAGGGCCTCACTACAGGTAGCCATAAACTTACATTGATCATTTGACGAAAGCCTCCCGAAATCAGATATACATCAATATTGTTAGCTTTTAGCTTTTTAACTAACTCATCAATACCTGGAGAAAGCCTAAAGAGTAACAATCATCACTATGAAAAGAAGGACTGGAAAACTTTTAACAGGATAAGCTGGAGGAATAACAAGAAGAGCCAAACAATATATCTCTGCTCTTGAATCCTACCTTTTATGAGTCAGCTGGAAGATTTGAATCACAGATGGTCTTACACTGTTTTCAGATATACATTTTACAGCAAATGCAAAGTCTTGTTTGAAGAATTACCACATCAGATACTTCACATTCAATGAAAAATTTTCATGTCCATTCTTTTGTGGGGTTTGGTCAGTCTGGTTGTTATAATAATGCATCTTCGGAGAATAAGTGATCCAGACATCCTATTAAAAGATTACTTTGAAGACTTAATTACCATCCAAATGGAACGGGCGGTTGTCAAAATAAAAATATTAAGACAAACAAATTTGCATCTGTTAATATCATAAACAATATCTGAGTGTCCTTGGAGCTGAATGGTCCTATATTACTAATATTAGTGGTCTAAAGAGTCGGATATCTACAAGATAAAAAAGTAAAATAACCATCTTGCATTATGTTAAGAACAAGACAGAAAGGAAGATGATAAAACCAACATCATTTGATCCAGCCAGACAAGCAGGCACGGTAATGGATGCCATCATCCAAGCATGTGAATCTTTTGCAACCTTTTTAAGTCTTTTTTTTAGGACAACCCAACTGACCCTACTACATTTTTGGGTATCAAAGAAACTCGTAAGATATTAAATTTGAGGTAGGTGGCCACCATGGATTAAACTCATTCCTTCTTAGCCCTTTATCAAACCCATTCTCTCTTAATCCACTAGGCCAACCCATGATGGTTGCAACATTTTAAGTCTTAGAAATAGAAAGCATCTCGTCCCTATCAGAATACACAAATGTTCTATAGTCATGTATGCCCATAATCCCCCCTAACCCTTTTTTGGTATGCTTCCATGGTTAATGGAAAAAGGTAATGCATGTGGAACATAGCTCCATACCTTGGAGGTCTCTTAGCAAGAAATTCCTCAACTTGGGAAAGAGAAGGTTTAAACAAAGATAGTCTAGCAGCCAAGGCATCCTCAAACGGAACAGAACCACCCATTGCCCTGAGCCAGACTTACAAATTTCAGTTAATGAAAATTCATGGATGCCAATTAAATCATTCAAAAAACAAGCAAATCAAACCTAGCAGTCCATTCTGCAACCGCCTCTCCAGCTCCACAGAAATCTGCTAATTCATCAATGCCCTCATCTACACAAACTGTGCTATCAACATCGAAGCATACTGCATTTGCACTTCTCCACAATTTCAACACCTCTGATATTTTGAGAGCAAAATTTAAGACCACTGACCATCAAAAGAAAATGAAAGAATCTCTACCTAGATCGAGTAAATGAACTCAGTAACAAGAAATTTTGATCATTGGGTAAAATGACTCAGCTGTGGGCAGCATTAACTCATTTGAAAATTTCCATAAAAGCCCAGGCATAGTGATTTCACTGATTGCTGAAATCACCACACTTATAAATAAATAAATAAAGGCTAAAAGACGATTCCCTTCCACCTGTATTGCCAACGACCGACTCTACACTATGAAGGGCTGCTACCGAAGTAAATACTATCATGTCGATGAGATTCCATCCCTACATAGTAGTAGACAGTACAGACACTAAGAGAGGACAATATATTCGAGAAATTTGTAGACCTTTGGATGGTGATGTGTTCTGGAATTGAGAAAGTGTAGGGCCTTCTATTGGGTGAACTGAAGCAGCAATTGGATTGAGTGACATACCACATCTCCCCATCTCCAGTTTACCTTTATCCAACCTTCTAGCAAATTGCAAGAACAACTTAGGACGAAATGAGGAATGAAATTGTCTACAATGAGTAGGTAATGTTTTGATTCGTGCACTCAACAAACTTTCCATCGATTATCTGTCATGAACATAACAAAGTATCCAAATCAGTGAACCTGGTCGACACATACACTCCAACGCTGACCCAATTCAGAATCAAATTAAAGAAAATCTATCAAGAGGAGTCTCTAAAGCAACAACCAACACAATAATATATTATATATAATATAGTATTATTTAAGGAACCTAGATCCACATGAACTCAGAAAATCCAAAAGAAAACATAAATTTGTCATAAAGAAATCCCAAACAAAATCACTTGAAGAACAGTAAGAAGAAGGGTTTCCGCAAATCATCCCCCGAAACAAAACGAACAAACAATGTCTAGAGGAAACTAAAGTGAAAAATGAAGAAACAAAAAAACAAAATGGAAGCCCGATTATGGAAAACGAAGATATGCAAAGCGTAACAGATTACGATTGATTAGAGAAAGAAAAATGTGGAATACAGAGACGAAAGATCAGAAATTTACTCACCTGTGTGTTCTTTCTTCTCTGGATCTGTGTTTTTTTCGCGACAATAATCAAACAATTGTTGTTTGTTGGAGAAAAAGCTTACTCAACCTTCGACCAGCCTTTTGATGAAATTTACCTTTTAAATGTAATTTTTTTAACCATAAAAGTCGAATTTGCACCATAGTATTAGGTTTTATATCAACCGGAGGGTGAATTGATATTTTTTAGAAAAAATTATGAAACATAACAAATAAACTACCAAATAATGTAGATGTAATATAAATAATAGAGTTTAAAAATTATAAAATATTTATTTATTAATTTAAATTTAAACAAAATTAAAGTGATTTTAATTCACTTTTGTCTATTCTAAAATTACGTTGCGCTACTGCGTCCATACTTTTTTTTTCTTTTAAAAATCACGTCCATAACTTGATAAGAATTTTTTTCCCTCTTCTCACAACATATTACATGCCAATATGAATAAAACACAATTGATTAACACATGGGTTCTCAATAAAAAAAAATTAGATACTTGAATTTCCTAAAATAACGAGCATATTTGAATATTCAATTTCTTTGTCAAAGTCACATGTTTTAACCAATTAAATTATACTCGTATTTAGAAAAAATTATTTTGATGGCTGAAGTAAATTATGAGAAAGGAAAACTAATTAGCTCGGTTGTATTATTAATAAGAAAAAGTTTGAATCTTCACTTCACTTTGATAGATTGAATGGGACTTAAAAAAAAAAAAACTAATTAGCAGCTATTGATTTCATATCCCCATTATTTATTAATTATTATTTCTTTGAAACCCATTCTCTCTCTATGTTCCTATCTCCCAATGGAAACCTTGTATTATTATAATAAGTTTAAATTATACAAAATATTTTTAAACTCTATGGTTTGTGTTAAAAATGCTTTTGAACTTTCAAAAGTTTCAAAAATGCTTTTACCGTTAGTTTTGAATGAAAACTGTTAGTGTTTTGTGTAAAAAATTACTTTGAACTTTCAAAAATTTCAAAAATACCCTTAAACTTACAAAAAGTTAAAAAAAAATACCCTTACTATTAATATATGAACATAAATTGTTAATACCATATTACTTCTCTATTTTCCCTTTTTTTTTCTCCCCTCTCTTTCTCAATACCCTCATATTCTCCTTTTTGTTAACTTTTTGACCTTTGTTTGCTTGAAAAAAAATAATGTAAGCACCATGGAATAATCGGACTTAAATGCTTTAACAAAGTTGTAAGTTAGTAGTTGTATATGACTATGTATTAATAGCCAAATACTTTTTTTTTTTTAGTATTTTGCCATTTATAGTTGTTTTAAGGGGACATTTTAATTTTAAAATTTTGTGAGATTTTATATTATAACTTAAAGTTTTGGTTGATGAGAAAATTGGTGATAGGAGAAACATGATATGTATCTATATAAAAAACAAAAGGAGGATGCTATATAATTTGTTTTAAAATTGGTTATTTCCAAACTCAATAAAACTTTAAACAAATTAATCATTATACTTACATTATGAACATCTTCTAATTTTTTTTTTTTAAGTTAGAGTTATTTTTGTAACGAGGTATTGATAATTTTTGTTTTTATACTAACAGTAAGGTTAAACTTTTTAAAAGTACTAAACGGGTTTGTTTGTTTTTTTTTTTTTTTTGAAAGTTCAAAGGTATTTTTTAAGTAAAACACTAACGGTTTCCATCCAAAACTAACGATAATAGTATTTTTTTCAAATATTTTTAAAGTTTAAGGGTATTTTTGAAACTTTTAAAAGTTTAGGAATATTTTTTACACAAATTATAAGGTTTAAGGGCTTTTTTTGTTTGTTTGTTTTGTTTTGTTTTGTTTTGTTTTTTTTTTTTTAATTTAGACTTACAATAAAGGGAAAAAAAAACCTTGTTGGTCCCTAGATTTTGGGTTTACTTTCTATTTGGTTTATAAATTTCAAAATATTACGCTTTTAGTCTTTAAGTTATGGGTTTGATTTCAATTTAGTTCTTAGGTTTTAAAATACTAGAAATTTACCTTTGAAGTTTAAGTTTTGTTTCAATTTGGTTTCCCGGTTTCAAGATTTAAAATTTAATCCAAAATTTTCATTAAATACTAACTTTCATTCTCTACTATCAATATCCGTGTCTATTAACTAATTTAAAAGAATTTAAAAAAGAACTATATAATTAAGTTTTACTATCTTTTCATGACCATCAAAGTTAATTTTAAAATTTTCACTTTATAATTATTTGAAACTAATTGATAGACATTAACACTTTTCAAAGTAAATATTTGATGAGAGATCAAAGTTAAAAATATAAATCTTGAAACTAAAGATCAAAGGGAACTAATACTCAAATTTAAAAGATAAAATTGTAATATTTTAAAATTTAAGTACTAAATTGAAATTAAACTGAGAATGATGGAATAAAAATTAGAGCTAAAATCTAGGTTTAAAATATTTATTTTTCCCTCTAATGAAAATGGTTCAATCCATTTCCCAATGGCCTAAGAAGTTACCCGTCGCGGTCAATTTAGCCCACCTTCTTCCCCACACGACAAGTAACACACAAAAGGAGGCATTTGGAAACTAGCCCTTTTGATGTGACCTCATTAATCCAATTAAATCATAAATAAATTTAGAAAACACACACACACACACCAAAACTAGGAGCTACACGCCAAAAATTTTCCCAAAATAATGACAATAATAAAATTGAGAGAAAAATATCCTTTCAATTTTCTAAACGCGTTTTGAGTTTAATTCTCATTTAATCCTTAGATTTCAAAAGGATACAGATTTAATTTTTAAGTTTTGAATTGAAATTTAATTTAGTTCTTAAATTTTAAAATGTTACTATTTTACTCTTGATATTTAAATTTTGTTTTAATTTTAATTCATAGGTATTAAGATTTCCATCTTTAATCTTGATTTTTTATTTATTTATTGAATATTCATTTTTAGTCTTTAGTGTTGGAGTCTGCTAATTAATTTTAAAATTAAAAGAATTACAATTAATTAATTTCACTACTAAAATCAATTTTAAAATTTTCTTCCATAATTATTTTAAATTAATTAATATACACCAAAGCAAAATGACTAAATGTAAATATTTAATTAAAAATCAATGTTAAAAGTATAAATCTTAAAACCTAAAAACCAAAATAAAACAAAACTCAAGTCTTAATGGTAAAATTGTAACATTTTGAAATCTAAAAACCAAAAGTCAAACTCAAAACTTAAGAATTAATGCTATATTTACCAATTCATAATGAAAATTCGTGTCATGATTATGAGATTTCATTAATATATTAATCGCAATGAGTCTAAATCGCAAATGTAGTTAGATTGTTTTTTATCGCGTTTATTTTGAATTATAAATATGTCACGTTTTATTGTTACCGCCACCATTATTGTTACTGCTCGACCTTGACGATAACGGTAAAGGTAAAAATAACAATAAATGTGACAGATTCATAGTTTTCATATTACTGTTATAGTGACAATATCTATAATAGTAACAGTAAAGATAATGGGTCCCTACGTAATTTTTAACTAGAATCAGATTACGCGTTTTGATTACATATTTGGAAGTAGACTCCATAATTCATTACGACTATGAAACACAAGTAAATAACAACAAACGTAATCAATTGGAATTCACTTTTTAGATTACCATAGATGAATTACGTTTAATTTGAAGTAAGTATAACTTTAAAATATAGTATTTAAAAAATTTAAGAACCAAATAAAAATTAGACCGAAGAATTAGGGATTAAAAACATATTTTTACGTAAAATTACACCCACCCACCCATTGTTTGAAGCAGAAAACAAGTTGAAAACAATTAAACAAACTTCAGCTTCAGCTGGCTGCCTAATTTAGTAAATGTAACGGCATACAGATGATGCTGAGTTGTCCATTAAGCCCGTCTATGTGGCGCTTGCATATGCCTACATGCGTGCATACGTGTACCAAGTGTTGAAACAATGACATTTCATACACACACATTTATTGAAAAAGGACAAAATCAAACATCATTGTAAATAAATAATGAGTTTAAATACTAGTTTTGTTCGTTACTTTTTACTTTGGTTTGTTTTGATACTTATATTTTCATAATGTTTATTTTAGTCTTTATATTTTAACGTTGATTCAATTTAGTCCCTATACTTACAAAAGGTTATATTTATCTTTGTACTCTTATTTTTTTTTTCAATTTGGTTCTTATACTCTTAAAAAGTGACAATTTTGGTCCTTTTATTTTCATTTTTAAGGGATCAAAATGACCACTTTTTGAAATTTGAAGAACCAAAACGAACCAAAATTGAAAGTAGAAGAACCAAAATGAACATTTTGAAAGTATAAAAACCAAAATAAATTAAAGTTGAAAATATAGGAACCAAAATGAACATTTTGAAAGTATAAAAACCAAAATGAATTAAAGTTGAAAATATAGGGACCAAAATGAACATTTTGAAAATAGATCAAAATGAACTAAATCCAAAAGTACTATGAACTAAAGTAGTATTTAAACCTAAATAAGTTAAACAATATTTTGGTTCTTATACTTTTATCTTTGCATCATTTTGGTTCCTGTACTTTTCAAATACTTATTTTAGTTTAGGTATTTTCAACTTTAAATCATATTGGCCTTGATGCTATTTAAGAAGTGACCGTTTTAGTCATTTCATTTTTTAGGAATATTTAAGAGTACAAGAATCGAGATAAACCAAAATTGAGAGTACATGTACTAAATTAAACCAAAAAGACTAGACCAAAGTAGTATTTCAACCTAAACAAATGTACTAAGGAAAAACTACATTTTTAGTCATGAGTTTTGAAAAATAGGTATTTTTCGTTCCTGAGTTTTCAGAATGTACCTTTTAGTCTATGAATTTCTTTGGAATAGGTACTTTTGATCCCCAAATTTTTAAAATATAACTTTTTAGTCCGATGATTTTAAAAACAGGTTTAAAATTTATTGAATTATTAATTTTTATTTTTTATATAATTATATATTAATTTTTAGAGAATAAATAATTTTTAAATTTTTATAATTTAAAATAATACAAAAAATTGTTACATGAATCTTCAATGTTACATTAATCTTCTAAACCTATTTTAAAAATTTAAGAACCAAAAAGTTATATTTTATAAATTTAGAGACTAAATATACATATTCTTACAAATTCAAGGATAAAAAAAGGTATGTTTTTAAAAATTTAAACACACATATTTTCCAAAATTTAATTACGATTAAAAAAAGTAATTTTCCAACCTACTAATTACCATGGTTGAACTTTGAAGAGAATGGGATTCTGGGTATAAAATCTGCAATTTTGACAAAAATAGTATGAGAGAGAAAGAGAATGCCATGCATAAAAGAATAAAATAACCACGATTGAGAGACAAAAGACAATTTATAAGATAAATTAATTATATCATTATCAAATTCATACCTTACATTAAAGAAAAATTATCTTAAATGACACAATTGTCGAAAGTATTTACAACTAATTGTAAAATACACAATTTACGCGACTTATCATAGTCTATCACAGATAGACAATGAAATTTTGTTATATTTATAAATATTTTAGTTCTTTTTGCTATATTTACAACTAATTGTAAAATACACAGTTTACGCGACTTATCGTAGTCTATCACAGATAAACAATGAAATTTTACTATATTTATAAATATTTTAGTTCTTTTTGCCATATGTGAAAATAACCTTGTATTAAAGGGTTATTTTAAGATATAAAAAAAATAAATCAAAATATTTATAAATAAAGTAAAATTTTACTACGATAATAGACTACTATATCAATCTCATAGATAGATGGTAATATTTTGTTATTACTTATAAATATTTTTGAGAGTTTTGTTATTTAAAATAATTTTTTAATATTAAAAAAGATATATAAATGTATAAATAAATGAGGGAAGGGAAGAGAAAGTGAGCAGTCCTCCCACGCTACTACATGCAGCCGCCCGCCCGCCATGAAAGAAGATAAGAAAAAGAAAAAGAAAAGAAAAGAAAGAAAGAAAGAAAGAAAAAAAAAAATAGTTGTCAGTTGGCTGCTAATTGCTAAATGTCAACTAATTCTTCAAAATTCTATTTCCTCTTTGTATACTTCACATGATCCTTTTCGTTTGCATTCATCTTATAATTATATTCGAAATCCAATGATTAACCTGCCTCTCACATCACTTTCTCTCCTAACCCACCCAACAAAACCTTCTTTGATTTCCTTTTCCTTTTCATTATTCAGAAAATATAGTGAAATGTAACCTAGACGACACCTATTTTCATACATCTTCTTTTAACTAAAAAGAAATATGAACATATATATTTTCTAAGAAATAAAGTTACTGTATAAGAGAAATTGAAAAAAAAAAAAAACTATAAAACTTATAACACAAGCATTAACATAGACAAATTCTAAATCGGAGAAAAAAAACTACCAACAAACAAGAAATTACTATGAAAACAATTATAAAATCGATCCTATAAAGATTTGAGTCTGGACTACACCCATCTCTTTTGTAACCTATCACCCATTGAAAGACTCCCGTGTGTTATCATTTATTTCTTTATAAAAAATAATTTTTTAATTTATTTTTATTTTGTAAAGATAAGGACATCATGAATAAGTACAATCTAGGCTGCACCTAATCATTGCCAAATTACTAAAGTAGTCTCAAATTAGAGAATACAAGAAAGGGAATTTAAACTAGAGTTAACACACAATTGCTCTTCTAATATTTTATTATAAACGCAAAAACTTATGATCAGACACTTGAATGGATTGCACAAAGATAAATGCGGTTTATAATGGAGGTAAGTATTTTTTTTTTTTTTTTTTTGTTAATTATTCATCTCTAATTATTCACACATCTCAATCACTACCAAATATACACATATGCTGAACCTTCTTCCATTGTCCTTTTATATATATTCTCAACCACCACAAACTTGTCAAAGAAGTAGGGAAGCAGACATGGCATAGAACAACTTAAAGGGGTTAATCTCAATGCATATGACAAATTTCTCAAGAGAAACTTGAGCCACCATTCAATTCTCCTTCTGATTTCCAAGGGTACATTTTGTCATTTTCCCTTCATAAACTCACCTCAACAGTAAAATCTTTGCAGAGAAGGAAGAAAATGCATGATGATTTGATTTGAAATGGAGATTCATTTGGAGAGAAAGACAGAGCAGAAGCTCTCTGTCTCTTCATCGTCGTCGCCGTCATCGTCATCAACTTCTTCGTCGTCGTGCTCTTCCTCTTCTTTCCACAAAAATGCATATACTTCTTCAGGATTTAGATTTATCGACTTTCTTCGTGACAATGAAAGGGAATGGAAATTGGCAGAGAAGCGGTTTGATCAGCTCTCTTGGACTAATGCTGGCTCTGAACCGGCCGTGAAATGGTCTAATTTTCCCTTCTGTATAGGTCAGATGCTAAGCAACATCATTCTCTCTGTTTTTTCCCTTCCTTCCCTTGAGTTGTTGTCTGACATCTGGACAAGTTAACTAAGGTCCTGTTTGGTAACTAACTTATGTTTGGTAGCTAAGGTCTTATTTGTTAATTTTTTTAGTTTTTTGTTTTTCGAAATTAGGTATTTGTTCTCTCAATTTTTCTTAATGCTTTGTGTTTTTCTTTAAGTAAAAACGGTTAATTATTAGTCAAAATTTAAAAATAAACACCAGGATTTAAACAACTTTTTTTTTTTTTTTTCAAATTTTGGTTTGGTTTTTTAAAACATTAATAGAAAGTAATAACACAAAGTAAGAAATTTAGAGGTTGAAAGGGTGTTTGTAGACTTAATTTACAAAAATAAAAAACCAAATGATTACCAAACAAAACCTAAGTTTTTGGTTTTTTATTTATGAAAATTAAGCCTATTCTGACTTCATCATTTTAGGAGAGTTTTTAAAGTCGGTCAAATTTTGAAAACTAAAAAAATTAGTTTTCAAAAAGTAGTTTTTGTTTTTGGAAATGAGCTCATAAATCAAATCTCTACATAGGAAATATGAAAGTGATGATTACGAAATTGCGAGAAAACAAACACAATTTTAAAAAACAAAAAACTAAAACCACGTTTGGTATTCATTTGGTTTTTGAAAATCAAGTTTATTTTCTCCCAATTTTTTACAATGATTTTCATCTTTCTTAAGTAGAAGAGTTGTATTTTTAGCTAAATTCCAAATTCTAATAACAAGTTTTTAAAATTTAGCTTAATTTTTTAAAACATTAGTAGTAAAAGATAGATAACAAAGCAAGAAATAAGATAGATAACAAAACAAGAAATATAGAGGCAGAAAGAGTATTTATAAGCTTGATTTTCAAAAACTAAATTAAAAACTAAAAACTAAACGGAGCCTAGTTACCAAACAGATGTAAACAATAAATACAGTCATTATTCAAACTTTTCATATTAAAAGTTATTTTCTATACAAATTTATATGCAGTAACCATTTATCACTTCCCTCATTATCTTTCAATTAGGAATGTCAGAGACTCAGGAGTTTGCTTATCAACTGTTAAGGGCACTGAGAAGAAGAAAGAATTGGAAAATAGAAATCACCAAAAGTGAATTTCATATCCTTTGGTGCCAGTTGACTCATTCCAGTGTTAATTCAAGAACAACAACTCTATTTCACCTGTAAAAACTATAATATCCCTTTCTAGTTCTCAATTCTTGCCCTTTATTTAGCAATAAATGTAAAACTCATTTTGTCCTTTAATATCCTTCAGTTGTGATAGGAACATGGATGAAAGGGTAACTGAGAAAGATATCAAACAGGTTTGTCTCATGTTTACACTATTTCTCTTTTTTCCATAAAAATAACACCCTTCAACTTTGTCATTTGTTTAAATAATATCTCTAAAACTTTCAAAAGTGACAATAGTATCCCTATCCTTTCACAAACGTTCCAAAAGTACTATTGGAGTAGAAATTCTGTTTTGAACGAAACTTGAGATATGAAATGATATGGTAGTGACTTTACTACACCATTTTAAGTCATTGCCACATAGTTCTACGTCTCCATTTTTGCTTAGAATTTTAAAGGATATCTATTCCAAGGGTAGTTTTGGAACGTTTACGAAAGTTCAAGAGTACCACATTTTAGTTGTTTCGGTAATAATAAGTTTGAGACTTCCAGATGATAATGTTAACTGCTTCTACCAATAAGTTATCCATGACCCATGAAGAAGGAGAAGATTATGCTGCTTTAATCATGGAAGAGCTAGATGAAGAAAAGCAGGGCTACCTTGAGGTATGGCTGCTTTAAATTTTATGTAATATTATTTTTCTTCCAATAGTAACATTAATTCTACACCAAATGTGAATAGAGAAGAATAAAAAATATATTGCTAAAGTGAGCTTAGCTTAACAATAATTGGCATGACCTTCCTCTCTAGAGGTTAAAGTTCGATCCTCATCCCTATAGTTGTACTAAAAAGAATTGAAAATATATTGTATACTTTGGGATTACCAAATAGTATTGTCAAACAGATCAAACGAACTCAAAGATGCCATAGGAAAATGAGAAGATTAGTGTTCTGGTTAAATTAATTAAATTCATAAGAGTACGTTATGCTCATCATTTTAGGTGTGAAATAAATTTTAGAAGGGACAACTAGACTAATATGTTATTTACTGTTAGGAATACAAGTCACTTGTCCGTAACAAGTTGTATTAGAGCCATGGTGGTAGAAATCCTCGAGCGCCAACAAAGAAATTGTGAGAGCCTCGAAGAAGCAGTTAGGTTGAAAACCCCCTGGATCCTTTTAAGAAGGACAAAAACGAGATCCTATTCTTCGGTATAAAAGAGTTCTTTCCCGTGCTCGAGTGCATTTTCCTCTAGAATCTTACTGTTTGGGTATGATTGGACAATTGAGATCTATCAGTGAGCTTTATTGGATAGGCAGTATGCTCCAACAAAGAGGAGTTGGTATTGGATAGGCAGTATGCTCCAACAAAGAGGAGTTGGTATGGTTAAATATGATGTGCTCTGGAGCAAACACAGATGACTATTTGTGGAAATATTCAATGGTACTTTGTTCGAGGAGAAGATTATTAGGAATGAATCGAAAATCCCACATTGGCTATGTACCGAAGACAATTATCTTAATTGATATTTGACATTTTAGGTGAAACAATGACCAAAATAGACATATATCGTTAATATAGTTCTTATGGTTACACCAATCTGCTTTATAGTGTTCATGATTAATAATATTCAGTGTATTAGTATTACTGTTACATAAACTGCAGCTACCTCAATTTGAGAAGCTCTTCAAGATAAGCTCACCAGAGGCAGTCTCCCCTCTAAACAAACAATCATCAAATACACACATTCGACATCGCCGTGATCCTTTTCAAGAGTCCATATATGAGGCTGAAATGCTGCTTAGATCTCGATGGAGACGAGCATGGATGGTGGTGTTGTGGTTGATCATATGCCTTGCATTGTTTACCTGGAAATTCATTCAATACCGCCATCGAAAGGCGTTCGAAGTCATGGGTTACTGCCTCTCAATTGCCAAGGGGGCAGCAGAGACTTTGAAATTTAACATGGCTCTAGTCTTGCTTCCTGTTTGTCGAAACACAATTACATGGCTCCGCAGAAACTCGTCCTTGAACTCGGTCATTCCTTTCAACGACAATTTAAACTTCCACAAGGTATTGTCAAACTCTGATATACATACATCGGTAGATTGTTAGTGGCTAAGAAGCACGAACACGGATATAAGACACACATACATGTGTTTGACACGGACACGCTAGCCAAACTAAAGTGTTTGTGCTCCTTAGCTTATTGGTTTGTCCACAAATTACACTAATGCATATGTTTTTCTAACCTAGTTAGTTGCAGGAGGCATTGTAGCAGGAGTTGTCCTTCATGGAGGAACCCATCTTGTTTGTGATTTTCCAAGAATTAGTGGTTGTGAGAAGTCAATTTTTCAGAAAACTATTGCTGCTCAATTCAACTATCATCAGCCATCATATGTTGAAATCTTGGCCACAACTGAGACTTTAACAGGCATTATTATGGTCATATTGATGGCCATTGCATTTTTGCTCGCTACGAAATGGCCACGTCGTAAATCGACCTTGCTTCCGAGGTCTATACAACAAGTCACAGGATATAATACCTTTTGGTATTCTCACCATTTGTTCATATTTGTCTATGCATTACTCATTGTTCACTCCATATTCTTATTCCTAACTGACAAAGCAACAGAAAAAACGGTAAGCCAGTTTTCTCGCCCAGTTTTTGTAAGTGCATCGTAGATTCTCCTTACGTTGTTTTGTCGTTGTCGTGATGTACTTTGAGCATTAGTCTCGTCTCTTTTCATTTACCTCGGTCTTGTTTGGTAACTGTTTGGTTTTTTGTTTTTGAATATTAAGCCTATAAACCATCCTTCCACCTCTAAATTTCTTGTTTTGTTATATGCTTTCTACCAATGATTTCAAAAAAGCCAAATTTTGAAAACTAAATAAAATAGTTTTTAAAAACTTATTTTTGTTTTTGGAATTTGGTAAGACTTAATTTTCAAAAACAAAAAACGAAATGGTTACCAAATGGGGTCTTGATGAAAGATTTCATTTCCTTTCAAATATATATATATATATATATGTGGAGAAATTTTGCTAACCAAAAATCCCCACGCAGAAACATAAACTCTCTAACAAAGAAAATACCATCATATCTTTTCTATGAAGTATTCTCTAGATGCTCAAATTATATAAAGCTGATTCTGATTTGTGTAATTTTCATTTTTTGAAGACTTGGATGTATATAGCAATTCCAGTTTCATTATATACTGGAGAGAGGATTTTTAGAGCAATTAGATCTTGTTTATACGAAGTGAATGTTTTGAAGGTAATCCTATTTTAATTTCCTACTTAGAGGTGATAAGTCGAAGAACTACGACCTCGAACACAATTAAATTAACAAGATTCGTATATGTTCATCATGTATTATGTGCAGGCAAGGACTTATTCAGGAAAAGTTTTATTTCTCAAATTGAGCAAACCAGAGAGATTCAAGTATCAAAGTGGGATGTATGTATTAATTCAATGCCCACAAATCTCCCCGTTTGAATGGTAATAAGTCCTAACAAGTTCGAGGCTTCTAAGTTCGGAGTGATTCTGAAAGGATCAAAATCACTCGAAAAGTACTTTAATCATTCAAAATTCAACTTTAATAGTATGAAAAATGCGTTTAAAATTGATAAGGTTTGTTGATGTTTTAGGCACCCATATTCTTTAACTTCTGCACCACAAGATACCCATCTCAGTGTACATATCAGAAATTTGGGAGATTGGAGTTATGAGTTGTACAGCCTGTTCCATGAGGTAATTGAAAGGATAAAATTTTAAAGTTCTCTTAAATCAACATCTCTCTTTCGTTTCGTTATGGTTTAGTTCTTATAGATGATAATAAATTTTTAGTGTCATCTTTTCCTGCATTGTTCATTTGCTTTTTGAGTTGTGCTTTTTCTGGGACTCTTTCGGGTGCTAGGAATGGTCGTCTCAAGGGAACATGTTCTCCCTACTACTTTCTTTTAGTGTAAGAATACACACCCATTTACTCTATAGTTCTTACTTAATCGCTAATTGGAGGCTATTTTTGTAATTCGCCTATTGGTACTTGGAGTTTTTCTCTATATTTCATTTATCGATGAGATTGTTTCTCTTAAACAATGTCATTTTTCATGGTAACTTAAATCATGAAGGAAAGGAGAGAACTTAAATTTGTCACTTTTCATAGTGATAAAGTACTGGAAACATTCTCTAGGGCTAGGTTGAGCATTTGGTCCCAAGGTTTAAAAAATGGTTTTGAATGATCCTCGTGTTTAATTGAATGTTAGTAAAAAAAAAAAAAAATTGATGAGAAATTGTGGAGGTGTCAATTTTAAATGACTTGAAAATATAGGGAATATCTCCTACATCAAAAGAGTACCCGAAAATATTCATGGATGGGCCCTATGGTGCTGCTTCTCAAGATCATGTCAAGTACAATCGTGTGGTACTAATCGGTCTAGGTATTGGAGCCACACCCTTCATGAGCATCCTAAAAGATGTTCTAATCAGGTTTACTAGGAAATCTGATAGTCAAGTAAGACTCTTTTTTTTCCTATGATCTATATTTTTTTTTTCTTCAATTTCCCAATACTACTTACCACCAACAAAGTTTGACTATGGTGTAAAATTGAGTAGACTTACAATGGAAAAGGCAGCCAAAGTACATCCAAAACCTATCTTTATTGGGTTACAAGAGAGCAAAGCTCCTTTGATTGGTTTAAAGATTTCATGAAGGATTTAACAGTTTCTGATCAAACTCAGGTAAAAGCAATATGTTTGAGTTAGCTGATTAGCATCTTGTATGGTTTAAAATGTTCTAATGTCAAAATGCTCTTAGTTAGCTGTGGAGATGCACAATTTCCTCACTAGTATATATCATGAAGGGGATGTAAGGTCTGTTTTGATAAGAGCAATTCAGGCCTTGCATTATACTCGACGGGGCACTGACATCGTCTCGAAGACTCTGGTGAGCTTCCATATACAATATTGTTCGCCTCTGTTATATTATGGAATGAGTTACTAACGCTCTGTTTTTATAATCATTTGGTTTTTGATTTTTTGTTATTGAAAATTAAGTTTATAAACGCAATTACTACATTTAAATTTCTTATTTTGTTATTTGCTTTCTATCATTGTTTTAAAAAACTAAGCCTAGTTTTGAAAATTTAAAAAAAAAAAAAAATTTAAAAACATGTTTTTATTTTTGGAATTGGCTAAGAATTCAACAAGCACGTTTAGTGCCTATTTAGTAGAGAATTTGAAAACAATGAATTCAATGAAAAGAGAGTTGTACTTCATGTTTTTAGATATGTGTTTGGTAGCAGATACTAATTTAAACGGTGGTTTAAAATGTGTTTGATACTATATATTTATAAATCATAAAACTAGTTGGAGTTACCTACTAATATTTAGTTGACAATAAATTATTATTAATTCATTTATGAATATGACTTATGTTTTAAAAAAATATATAATTATTATTTTGAAATATTATATAATTTAGGTTAAAAATCATTTTTAGTCCCGAAACTTTCATAAAAGTAACGATTTAGTTCATATATTTTCAATTTTGTAGCAATTTAGTCTCTGGACTTTACTATGTAATAATTTAGTCTTTATACTTTAAAATTTGTAACAATTTAATCCCTATTGTAGAAATTAGTGTTAAAATTTAATAAGATTTCTTGCATAAATAAACAGATAAACTAATTAGAGACTCAATATTTCTACAAAATAGATAGTCTACATCATAAAATAATAAAAATTGAAATCTAATTTTGATGGTTTTTTCTATGTCAAGGACTAAATTGTTAAATACTAAATTTTAGGGACTAAATTGTTCCAAAATTAAAAGTACCTTGACTAAATCGTTATAAATTAAAGTTTAGGGACCAAAAGTGTTTTTTAACCTATAATTTATAATACATTACATAATACATATTATATTTTTTTGAAAATGAATTGAGTTTATAACACGACATATTGTATTTCTATATTTAATATAATTCTGCATTTCAAAATTTAAAATTCAAAATTTAGATACAATGAAAACATAGAAATGTTGTTTTCAGAATTTGCACGATTTGGATCACAGAATCTGAAAATAGTTTTCAAAAATAGAATTCGAATGTGAGTTGTCTTCCAAACACATATTCGTTGAACTCAGTAAATCTTAAAAACATCAAACCGAATCCAAATTCTCTACATAACATGCCCTTAATTTTTGAAAACTAAAAACAAAAAACCAAATGGTTACCAAACAAGATCTAGCTAATTAATGGATGTCTTCTTGATATGAAGGTACGAACTCATTTTGGTCGGCCAAATTGGATAAACATCTTCTCGAGTTTAGGTCATAGGCATAGAGGAGAAAGAATTGGTAAGATCAAAGCAAAATCATAGTTTACTTAATCCTTGAACTAAAAACTTTGCAAGAATTACAGGAAGTTGTTTGGTTACAGGAGTTTTCTACTGTGGTCCTTTGGCTTTGGCAAGAGAACTAGAGGGACTATGCACCAAATTCTCCGCCAAAACCTCAACTAGATTTGTATTCCATAAGGAGAACTACTAGATTAACATTATTTTTCAAGTATACAAAAATAATTATACAATTATAATATATCACTTTCCTCGTCTCTTCTTTCTTTTGGAGTACAATTGCGGGGTAGAGGATTAAACTTCTGACCTCTAGGATGGGACACGTGCCAATATTACTGGTTACTAAGCCAAACTTACTTTTGTTGTTTTAGTTATTAAAGTGTAACATCTATTATTTCTGGTGTGTTAATACATTCATAATTTAGAACAAATCTAAAGGCACCAAGCAAACTAAAAACAAACCAAAATCAAATATTGTTATATGTATGTGTATGTTTATAGTAAATCAATTTCAATTACTTTAAAATGTAGCCACATGATGAATTTGTAAACATAACAAAAAGATTGCTTAGAAATAGTAAGAAAGATAATGGAAATTTATAAGAAATAATATTCAAAGTTTCACCCAGTATACCTTTTGTTAATTGTTTTAAATACATCTTGTCTAAAATTAATATCAAGACTAAAACAAATATTTAACTTCTTCTGAATTCTCATATTTAACTTCTTTTGAATTCTGACCGAATGAAAACCAGAACTAAATGAGTAGTCCTCCCCAATATTACAAAATCTTTTCATATGTGATTTTCAAATTCCTCATTCCTAATTCAAAAATCAACTAGGGGTGAGCAAGAGAACTCCGAAAATCGATTCAGCCGACCAAAACTGATCAATTTATGAAGAAAAACAGTCGAAACTGATTTTTAAAAGTGTAAAACTGACCGCTCATCGATCACAGTAAAAAAAAATAAATAAATAAATAAGGAATTCCGATTACTTATTTATTAAGAGTCAAAACCGTGGGTTCACATGGTTTTGAGAAAAATACTTTTAATTTTAAATATTAAAAAAATATCTTTGTTTCTCCCCCATATGTATTTCCAAAATAACTTAAATTTTCTTATTTTTCTCCCCTTTCTTTCTTTTCACTATATTTATTCCCAAAATAATTTGAATTATGTGACTTTTCTCTCACTTTCTTTCTTTTCACTCTTTCCTTAGTTTCATTCTCATCTCTCGTATGGTTCTCCTCTTCTCTCCTCTTCCTTCATCATCGGCCACCTTCAACTCTATGGCTAATGTCGGTGATTTATAACACAATCTTAGGTTTCTAGACATACCTCCTTATGTCTAGGATCGACAACAATACCTTTTCTATATTACTTTTATTCGTTCGAAACCTAACCTAACAAGTATTAAGCAATATTTTATATACATTTAGGTGATTAATTTAAACGAAAAAAGCAAACCTAGCACTAAATAATTAAATTATAATTAATCTTTTTACATATTAGGCTTTAGGCTTCTACTCCTATGTTATTTGACAACCACGTATTTAAATCCCAAGATATAATTAGTTCATAATTAAAATGATAAAAGATAATTAAATTAGAGATGTAAATAAATGTGAAATAAAAATAATTAAGGAAGGAAATGGCAATAGTAAATAAAATCTAAATCTATGCTATATTAAAAGGGACAAAATGAGAAGAATCTTTATATTCTCATTTTGAACCTCGTTTTTTATTTTATCCCTAATATGTCCTTAACTTAAATGGTTAGTTGTCTAAAACTCACATATCAAAACTTTCTTGTAGAGACACATTTCCAACAAATCACATAGGTCTTTTACCAGAAATCACATAAATAGAGCTCACACGAACATCCATTTACTTAGAAAATATTGGGAAAAAAACCCTAGAGAGAGACTCTAAACAAAATAAATACTTTTATAGAAATTCAAACTGCTTCTGTAGAATCCAACACACTAATGGAGATCCGTCCAAAATCAAACGAAGTTCAACCAAAATCGAGGGGGCTTTTAGTGAGGAAAGGGTTTTTTTTTTTTTTTTCTTTTTATGAATGGATAATTTCATGAAGAAATGAACTGTTTTAGTCAAGAATTACAAAGCTAGCCTCTGGAAGAAGATGAAAGACAAAAGATCAGGGTCCTCACTTTCAGGAAGAAGATAAGAAGATAAAAGAGAATTTCAACAAGCTTTTGGAAAGAATGAAGAAGATAAAGAATGTTTAAAATGTCGATGTCGACGGAAATATCGAGGTTTTAATTTTATGAAAATTTCAATGGAAATATCAATAAAATTTTGATTTCGACAAATATTTCTAAAAAAATCATAAAAACAAAAAATTCAAAAAATAAATTTAAATTACTAAATAAACATTTTATGATTTTGCAAACAATTATAAATATTATATTTATATTGGGATATATTTGTTGCTTAATTGCTATGTTTCGTGAATATTTCAACGATATAGTGGAAAAATATCGATTCACCACACATGTCGATATCAAATCCATGAAAACGTAGAACTATCTACGTGCCCAGGAAAGTTTAAGACTATATTGTGTAATATATTGAGTGAAATAAAATTTGTAACTAAAAATTTGAACTGAGCCCTAATTTATCGATACTGGAATAAATGCCGACCGTCTCCGTTTGAGTGGAGACGGACAAGTTTGAGCACCCCAAGCTCAGCCTCCGCGTCTCAAATGGCGGCTCACTCCTCAACTTCCAGTAACGACCGACCTTTGACAACCACAACTTCTAATCAGTTCTTTGGTGAGCGGTTTTTGGATTTTACTTTTTCTTGCTGGGAACCATTTACTCAACGCCTTCCAGCGGTTTAATCGTTTACATTACTATATTGATTTCACCAGCAAAGTGGCAGCAATAGTTTAGTGTTGAAGAAATGATGGAAATGAGAATCAGAAGATTTTTCGATTTTTATATATTGGGATTTCACGGAAAAATCTACTGCACCTCATGATGAATTGGAACTCAGGATTATGGCTCGTATTTATCTCTTTCTCTGATCAGTCCAAGCAATTGAAGGATTATGCATAATTTTTTGTCGGTGGAAACTATTAGTAAAACTATATAGATTAAAGAATCTGAGTGTTTCATGGGTTTTGTGTATTGTTTGAAGCCGTAGAAAAGAATTGCAAATACCTGCATAATTTTATTGAACAATCAGCTTCTTAGACTTGTAGCTCAAGTAGTGAATTGCCATTGTATTTGAATATGTAAAGATGCTTTATTACAAACATGCTACCTTTTCCTGCAGCATGGAGGGAGTTTTTATGGGGAGCTATCGCTGGAGCATTTGGAGAAGGAATGATGCACCCTATTGATACCATAAAGACTCGGATTCAAAGCCAGGCTATTCTATATGGAAGTCAAGTATGACGTATAGGAGAGCTCATGAATTGTGTCAGTTGATGAAAATACTTTAATTTTATCTTCAGGATATCAGCTTGGGGAAGAATTAAATTTTATTCAACCACAATGTTTTTTGTCATTGGAAACTATTAGTAAATTCAATCATAATATTAAGAGTTTGCTGCGGCATTTAATCAATATAGATTCAGTCCCCCCTCCCCCTCTTCCAAAGACTTTGTTTATTAGGAAATTCCTAACTCTAAAATTTGTTAATTGTTCATCTCATTTATATCAGAATCAAAAGAGCATCTTGCAGATGGTTCAATCAGTATGGAAAATTGACGGATTGAGGGGTAACCTTCTTCGATTTTTTTTTTTTTCCCACTAGAGGTTAAAATTTATGTTTCCCTTTACGTTCTCTTGTGCTGCTGTGATAAGTTCAAATTTCTTAGAAGCACAGTATTTGGGTTTTTATCCTGATCTAATAGCTCTTTAGGCTTTTATAGGGGCATAGCTCCTGGAATTACTGGTTCACTTGCCACTGGAGCTACATACTTTGGTGTTATTGAGTCCAGTAAGAAATGGATTGAAGAAACACATCCTAGACTTGGCGGTCATTGGGCTCATTTCATTGCTGGAGCAGTTGGTAAGCAACGCCGCCTCATGATCATTACTGTACCCCTTTTGACAAAGTTCAATGCTGATGCATTCACCAGAGGAATGACTATGGATGTATTTAACCCTGTTTCACTATAAACTAGTTAATGAGATTCAGTACCCCATCTTTTTTCATGTAATTGTGCACTTCCAACCCCCATACCCAAAAGGGAAAGCGTATTTCAGTTCAGGTATTACATTTTCTTGGACTTGTATAGAGTACGTTTCATGTCTGAATGATGTAATGTTCAGATCTGTGAATGAGGATTCCCCTTTTTTGTTTTGCAAAGGCAGTGACCCAAGGCATCCACATCTAGTTTACGTCATTTTATTTTTTGACCCAAACCTCCAATGCTAATTATTGAGAACCAAAGCCTGTGTGAACATTACAATAAGCTGGCGTGACTCTTTTCTTCCTTCACTGTCCATTTCAGGTGATACACTGGGTTCATTTGTGTACGTTCCATGTGAAGTTATGAAGCAACGAATGCAAGTACAAGGCACAAGGTCGTCTTGGAGTTCCCTTCCCATGAAGGATAGTATCTCTATGAATCATGGTGGGCAAATGTATGGCTATTATTCAGGGATGTTCCAGGCTGGTCGTTCAATCCTGAAGGAACAAGGATTAAGAGGATTATATGCGGGGTCTGAACTCTGAACCAGATTGATTTAATCTATTGGATTTTCATAATTTTGGTAGCAAAATATACTTTAAAAGTGAAATATAAGTACTGCATGACTGTGACCCTCTCCCTTGTATCGTTCCAGATATTGGTCTACACTTGCCAGGGATGTGCCGTTTGCTGGTCTAATGGTATATAAAATTCTGAATCTCTGTACTTTTGTTTGAGTTGTCTGTTTTCCCTGTTTTATTTGCTCTTGGATTGTTCTCTTTCTCTTCTGTATTTATTTTAGCTATGCATCTGCAGATTTTACTGTCATGCTGATCCAAAGCATAATTCTAAGTTGTAATTGATAAATCTAGAAAATGATCTCTCATGCACGCACGCACGCACTGACTGGAGAACATTAATCGTGAATATGACTTAGATGTCTGCTATAAATAACCATGTATTAAAACAACGGACTACTCAAATTTCTGTAAGCCTAAGGATTTTTTTTTTTTTTTTTTTTTTTCCATTTAAGAAATAGCATACATATTTTATATCTATCTATCCTTCCTTTTTCATTTACTTTATACTTGTTTAAAGTCTCGTCCCTTTGAATTATATTATATTTAAAGTCTCATCCCTTTGAATTATATTATGTTTAGTTATCCATGCTATACACAAGTCGAAGACTTAAAGAAAGTACTTAATGCTTTTATTGACGTTGTCTTGTGGGCACCACTGGGAGGAATGGATCAGCAGAGAGAAGAATGAACAATTTTAAATTAATGATACTGACATTCTCAGTCCAAAGTGACGTCGATTCTATATCTTCATATCTTTGATGCATTTATCAATTAAATGGTTTAGTTAACACACTACAGGTCATGTTTTATGAGGCGCTTAAAGATTTCACCGAGTATGGGAAGCAAAGATGGATGCCTAATTCAGATGTTAATAGCTCCTTGGAAGGACTTGTGTTGGGGGGATTAGCTGGTGGTAAGCACTTTGATAGCCCTTCGCGGTTTCTAATTAAGTCATGAAGCTTTTGATCTTTCCTTTAAACGTTCAATCTTAGATTACATAGTTGATGTTTAATGTATGGTTCTAAAATTGTTAGGTATCAGTGCTTATCTGACGACTCCCTTGGATGTTGTAAAAACAAGAATGCAAGTTCAGGGATCAACTTTGAGGTATTGGATAATTATCGACGTGCTTGAATATGTTTTTTCTAGTAAATTTTCACTCTTTTCGACCAATATTGTTGACGTGGTAGATAATGATTGAAGATAGTGTTTATATGCGACATGCGGTACTTTCTCTAAAATCTTAGGTATAACGGCTGGTTGGATGCGGTGAGAACTATCTGGCGGAGTGAAGGAACAAAGGGAATGTTTAGGGGTAGCATACCCAGAATCACATGGTATATTCCAGCTTCTGCTCTAACTTTTATGGCTGTGGAATTTCTGAGAGACCATTTCAACGAAAGATTGGATGATGAATCCAAAAAAGAAGCTGCTACTTTATCAGGTGATAGAAAAGGAACATTGCGAGAAGCGGCATTAACTGCTCGAGACTGAATCAAATTTCAATCCATCGGCAGAGACACATCGACTCTTGTTGAATTTTGCAGATAAACATTGTATGTTGTATTTGCAATACCAATCAATCAAGGGATCATTAGTTCATGATAAACTAATGAAATCACATGACTTGGCGAGGGTCTATGTTTTATGTGAGATACCCACAACCAAGGCTTCAAAGGCAAAAGAAATGAGTAGATAGACAACAATGGTAGTTATTCATCCTTGAGTTTTAGATTCCTTCATGTAATCTCAATTCATTGGTTAGCTACAGCCATTTCTATACTTGGTTTTAGTTTTAATAGACTGATATTAACTCCAATACAAGAAAGAGAGAAACAATGCACATTTGGGTGCTCTATATGACCAGGGAAGGTGTTCGTGGGAATCTTGCTCTATTCTTTGAATCTTCATTTTAAGTACATAAGATTCTGCCAGTGAACACTTACCAATAATCTAAGTATTTGATTTTAAAAGGTTGATTTTGGTCTCTAAAATTTATTGTTCTGTTTTTTAAACATGTCTTAATCCTTAAACCTTTTTAAAATAACTACATAGTTTTTATTTTAACAAATTATAAGTTAATTTATACTCTAAATGTTGTTGAAACTTTAAACTAATAATTGTATTAATTTAAATCTAAACTTTTATAAGAGAATTAATTTATCCATTCATTAAAATTTTATTTTAAAACCGTTAATGTGTAGTTTTCACACATGTATAACTTTTTTAAATGCAAGGACTAATGTAAATTATAGAGAAATAAGTAAATTAGATAGTAAATCTAAACTTCTATTTCTCTCCCCTCATTTAAGATGAATTATGTGATATATTTTTTATTTAAATGGAATTCAAGTGAAAAATAATTATAAATTACAAAAAAAAAGTCTAAATTATTCCACTCATGAAAATTTAGGATTTGAACCTATAACTATTTAGCTTGAGATTTTAAATCATACAAGCTCCAAAATTTAGAGTAATATGTCTACCTTTGGAATTTATTGTGTTTTTAATGCAACAACATGCTAGAGTTGGATATTATATGTTAGACCCTTGATATTTCTATTTTTTTAAAAAAATATAGGTGTATCAATTTATACCTTCATCCAGATTTTATTTGACTAATATCATGTAAATCTTATAAGTTGAGCCAATAAATCTCCTATGTTTTCATTAGTCAAACAATCCTTCGTTACGATTTATACTAAAATTCTAAATTGATTGATTAATGAAGGTTTAAGGATTCAATTTAAACAATTGTAAACTTTATACAGAATTTTTCCAAATGGAACTTAATAAGGGTGTAAATCGATATATTAAAAAGAATAGAATTTAAATTGGTACAATTATTAGTTAAGGGTTCAAATAAATACAACTTTAAAAGTTTTGGGTATAAATTGATAATAATCCTTAAAATAAAATGGTTTAAGTACTACTTTGGTTTCTATACTTTTGAATTTTGTTCATTTTAGTCATTTTGGTCCCTATATTTTCAATTTTGTTTATTTTGGTCTCTATACTTACAAAAGGTTTAGATTGGTCTCTGTACTTTTAATTTTTGTTCAATTTTGTCTTTATACTTTTAAAAAATAACTATTTTCGTCTTTTCATTTTCATTTTTAAATCAAAATAGCCATTTTCTTAAAGTAAAAAACCCAAATGAACAAAAGTTGGAAGTACAGCGACTAAAACAGATATTTTAAAAAGTATAAGAAACAAAATGAACCAAAATAAAAAAACATAATAACTAAATTGAATATTTTTAAAGGACAGTGACGAACTTTAACTTGGGACTAAATTAGTATTCAAACCAAATAAAATAACTTCTTGTGTATTGGTAAAGAATTCTGAATTAAATACTGAATAGTGGAAGGCTAATTTTATGTGTAGATATCGAATTCAATTTTTGTCAGCTGAGCCATCCCATAGCAGAAGAAGAAGAAGCACAAGAATCCCTAATTCCGAGCCCTTCCATGGCGTCCGCCAAGCGATGCCATTACGAGGTACTCGGCCTCCACATCGACTGCACCGCCGACGAGATTCGATCGGCGTACCGGAAGCTAGCCCTCCAGCGCCACCCTGATAAGCTCGTCCAGTCCGGTTTGTCGCAAGCTGATGCCACCGCTCAGTTTCAAGAGCTCCAGCACGCGTACGAGGTCCTCTCCGATCCTAAAGAACGAGCCTGGTACGATTCTCATCGCTCTCAAATCCTCTTTTCTGATGCTGGATCGGTTAATTCCAACTCTGTTGTTCCCAATCTCTTTCCATTCTTCTCCAATACCGTTTATTCTGGCTATTCGGATTCTGGACGAGGGTTCTATAAGATCTATTCTGACCTTTTTGATAAAATTTACGGTAATGAGATTAATTTCGCTAAGAAATTAGGATTGCGGTTGGATATGGTTCGTGAAGCTCCAGTTATGGGGAATTTAGATAGTCCGTATACGCAGGTGACTGCGTTTTATAATTACTGGCTTGGGTTTTGTACGGTTATGGATTTTTGCTGGGCTGATCAGTACGATGTCATGGCTGGTCCCAACCGGAAATCGAGAAGGTTAATGGAGGAGGATAACAAGAAGCTGAGGAAGAAGGCAAAGAGGGAGTATAATGAGACAGTGAGAGGTTTGGCTGAGTTTGTGAAGAAGAGAGATAAAAGGGTGATTGATATGGCTATGAAAAGGAACATGGAAATGGAGAAGAAGAAGGAAGAGGAGAGGGAGAGGAAAAAAAGGTTAGAGAGGGAGAAGATGGAGAAGCTTAGGGCATATGAGGAACCAGAATGGGCAAAGGTTGAGGAAGTTGAGGAGGATGAGGAAGATGGGTTTGAGGAAGAGAATAGGAGAGGGAAAGAGCTGTACTGTGTTTTGTGTGGGAAAAAGTTCAAGAGTGAAAAGCAATGGAAGAATCACGAACAGTCAAAAAAGCACAAGGAGAAGGTTGCAGAGTTCAAAGAATCACTAGATGATGAGGATGAATCTGAAGAGTTTGTTGATGAAGGAGAAGGTGAAGAAGAAACAACACTGCTGGATGATGAGGTAGATAAACTAGGGGAGGAGCTCAAGGAAAGTTTTGATATTGAGGAAGCAGAAATTGAAAGTGGGGGAGAACTTAGTGGGAGTGAATATAATGATGTTCATGAAGTTGATGGATCAGATATGGTTGCTGAGGCACTTGGATCAAATGACGACGATGAAGATGAAACAGATGTTCTTGATGCAATGGCTGCTGGGTTGCAAAATAGGAAAAATGCAGCTTCAGTGAATCAGCCTAAAGCTTCCCCAGTCAAAGTTCATTTTGAAAATGAGAACGATGAGCCTAGTCCGGCGGAATTCAAAAATGGTAAGAGGGGAAAAAAGAATTGTCGAGCAAAAAAGAAGGGCAAGGGAAATGATGAAGCTATGAATGAACCAGATTCTCAAAATGACAAAAACAACGGAGACGATTCATCGTATCAGCAGGATTCCCCATCCAATTCGTTGCATAAGGATGAAAGTAGTGATAAGGGGACCAGTGAGTTGGCTAAAGAACAAAGGACTTCATGTAAATCAGCTGATCGGAAAACAGTGGTGCAGAATGATACAAAGATCAACCCTAGACACTCATCTAAAGGAAAGAAATCCAAGGTAATTTGTATTCCACAGATCAGCTTTTTTAATTCCATCATTTACTTTAGCTATACTATCAGTAATATGCAACAACATTTCATGCTCTGAAAGATATCATGTATTCCTAAATTAAGGAAGTATTAATGTTCTGCTTCCCTCTTGTTAGAGTATTGATTATAGTGATTTGTGCTCATAGTTTCTAATAATCTAATCTAATCTTAAACTTAGGCAACATCGAAGGATTCTGGCAATTCATGTGAAACATGTGGAGAGCAATTTGACTCGAGGTAATCCTTGTTTAGAACTTCCTTCATCTATTGATCACACTCACATCTCCTTTTATACCTTATAATAAGATAACACTTAATCGCGTTTAGATTGAAATTGAAGTGGGCTTTTGATGTATAACAACAGGAATAAATTGCATAAGCATTTGGGAGCCACAGGACATGCTGCTTTAAAATATCGATGACAGAAATACGTATCAACATCAATTTTTGACATTTAACAAGATTTTGAATCAAGTTCCATACTGCATTCAATGAGAATTTTAATTTTTAGTGACGGCACGAAATGAAGAGTGACAACACGAATTGCAGGATGCTATTCCGTGACCAACCAAAATACCTAATGAGAAGTAATGAGTATTATAGCGTATACAGATTGTTGTCTATCCAGAAAGATGTTTGGAAATGATAATAATTCTTTACATTTCATTGTTTCATTGTAAACTGCAAGAATCCAAGGATTTAAAACTTGTTCTTTACTTAATCAAAGTAAATAGGATTTGAGTTGGCTCTTAACATGCATAGGCCCCCTTGGGGGAGGTCATAGTACCAGATGAGAGTTGCTAAATATGTTATTTAGAGATTTCAAAAAAAATAAGAGGGACTTATGAAACAAAGCTTTGCTCAACTTACTTGATGTGCTTTTATCAAAAGTTATTGTGTAACTCTTCATCTGTGTTGCATTGCCTTTCTTAAGGTTAAATATATCATATGGTTCCTAATTTTCATCTGTCTTAATTTGTCCCTTAATTCCACCCTTATTGTATTGAGAACTATGCAAAAAAAATGTTTGGTATAAAATTGTTGGGGAAATTGGAAAAACCACTATTTTGAAGTGTAATGGTAGTCTACTTATAATTACGCTTTCAAACTTGATTAAATATTTACAAACTTACAAAATTTTAGGCCTTTAGGGATTCAATTTAACAATGGTATAAGTTTGAAGGTTCAATTTTTACCATTAAATATTTGAGAGTCTAATTTAAGTTTGAAGATCTAATTTTTACAATTGAAAATTTGAGAGTATAATTGCAATTACCCTCATACTTCAAAGAAAAATTGTTTTATCTCTCGCTTTTGAAATTATATATATAGATAAAATTAAATAAATAAATAAACCCATAAGACAATCGATGTATTCAATATGTTACCACAATCAATATGTTACCACAAAATAGAAGTAACAAATTATGAAAGCAAGAGCATGGCATACAGAGTTCAACTTAAGGATCTCCTTAGAACTCAACAATATATTATCACAAAATAGAAGTAACAAATTACGAAAGCAAGAGTATGTCATAGAGAATCCAACTTAAGGATCTCCTTAAAACTAAAGAATACAGTTCTTACCAACACAACAAATCCTGTTAAAATAAAGTTGTTCTAAAAGGTCCCTCCTATAGCCAGACATATACAAAATACTATCTATCTTTAAGTCTCAACCTAACTCTATAAATACAAAACAAGAAAGTTTTGCAAATGAGGGGATTGCGCTTACAGTGGCTTACTTGAAGCATTCTGAATATAAACCAAAGCTTCCTCCTTCGAAAGTGGCCCTTCTTCAAGGCCTTTAACAAGGGTATCAACGTACTCTTTAGCTGGTGCACAGATGGGAATCTTTCCAGATTTGAAGCCTTCCATATCCAAATTTGAACATCTGAAATTAAATACAAGTACATATTACTACTGAAGGGTTATTACAGGAGTTAAATGCACAGAGCAAAAAACGAGATTTGAGCCATACGTTATAGTTAGTATTGGAATATCGCGTTCTTTCCCCAAATATACAAGATTGTGGTACCAGCCTTTCTGCAAAATAGTAAAAGCATTGTTTAACAAATGATGATCTGGAAAAATATAGTTAGAGTTGTACCTTTCAAACATAAGACTTGGCTCTTATAGGAGAGAGGTCAGATAATTTACATACCCCAGTTGGAACCTCAATAGAATTGGAAGGGTTGTCTGCGACTTTGTTCAGATTAGCTATATCCAATAAAGGGTTGTCAGAAAGGAAACCACTCCCACTATTTTCTTGATACAAAAGATCGTTAAATTGCTCTAGCCTGTAGGAGAAGATCAAAAGCAAGAATTAAGAGATTAATTTAAGATTTTGTGTTAGAAACCATGAGTTCGAGTGGAGGATCCCATAGTAGAAAGTAGTAAGAAGAAACTCGAGATTTTCTCACATGAAAAGAAGAGGCTAAGGAAAGAAAAGAGTAACTCACGTAATTCTATACAAGCACAGGTAAGATTTCTCCTCGCTGTTGCTTTCAGGATGAAGAAAAGCAACTCCTCCTTGGCCCCATGTATTTGTATACTCACGACCGAAAAATAGACGATGAGGAAAAATTCTCCACAGAATCTCCTTTGGTGGAGTCTTATCCATTGAACCCGTACATGGTCTGTTCATACCCTCAACCTAAAAGTTGCTCTTTCAAATGTTAGACAAGAAGTGAGTAAAGTAAAACGAGAAAACTCAACATTGCGTCAAGTCAATACACTAGACTGGTCTCAAAGTGAGAGCTTGAAAATGATACTTGCCATGATTTTACAACAATCATAAATTATAGTTAATCCAAGATTATTAAAAGGAGAATACTGTAGATGATGAAGAAGTAGAACCTGTCCTCCTTTGATATAACAAAGGAATCTTGGGCACCACAAATTTGATCCAAATGCAGCATACCAGACGTCAGTTTTTGATAGCTCCAATCTCCAAGGGTGGGTAACATTAACCACTTGACCTGTGTTGTGGCGAAAACCATTGTAATAACAAAAGAATATTCCTTTGCACATGAATCGAAGTTAAAGATAAAAAGAAAATGGATTTGGAAAGATAATATCAGTGCTCTTTACCCTGACTGTCTTCATTAACTTCTAATTGTGAAAGTGTGATACACTGGAGAACTTCCTCGAGGCTTTTTAATCTAGTATTCGAAGCTTCATCATCCGAATCAGAGCTTGAAAGCAATACCTCCTGGAAAAATTGAAGAACAAATTTAACAGGAGAATCATGTGCCTTGAATATATACACACACACAGACCTAAAAAGATTTATGGATAAGCAATGCAAAACTTATCAAAAATCGAACATGTTGAACCACTTCATTCCCGTCTCACAAGTCAAAATTCGCTGGCGTATGAGAAGGTTCGATGAAAAACAAAGATATATATATATATAAAGAGAGACTAAAAAGGTTTTACACATAAGCAATCTTATATGAGAAATGAATCATGTTGAACCACTTCACCCCATCTCACAAGTCAAAATTCACTGGCTAATGTGAAGGCTCAAGGAAAAACAAAGTCATAGATGATTATACTTGTACAATGTTTCTATTATGGGTGAAAGTGAAGAATGATACACTTATGTGCCACCCCCAACAATCTATGCAGACTAATCACAATCATCAGTTTGAGCTATGCTGTCTAACTAAGCAAGATAAATTCAACAGGCTACAAGATAGGTAAAATCGTCCTTGAGAGAACACGATACGATCAGCACAAAAAGATTGAATAGTTCAAGTGTTCATCCTAGATGACATGGTAAGATGAAAGTACCTGGTTTGGAAAGATAAGTATTCATCCACAAAAGGGCAGAGTAGGGTGAGCACACAAGTCTCAACCGAGCACGTGCACATCTCGAATGAGTATTGCAGGGAAAGCATACAAATTCCTCACAGGACAAGGGCACATTTTTCACAAAATGCAGTGCGAATAAGGATGAGGCAAAGGACATACCAAGCCTGATC
Source organism: Citrullus colocynthis (assembly GCA_031780015.1). NCBI lineage: Eukaryota > Viridiplantae > Streptophyta > Magnoliopsida > Cucurbitales > Cucurbitaceae > Citrullus > Citrullus colocynthis. Next base: position 2,797,189 of record QLSR01000225.1, read on the forward strand.
AGGTAGGTTCACAAGGAAGAGAGAAGACAAGCTCAAGAGGTGCCCATCCATGTGGTTTCTCTTTTTGCAATGGTGAAGGGCGCAATAGACTCTCCATAATGGATGAGTTTAACAACAATTAGTTTGATACTTGAACAAATCAAAAATTAACCAAGAAGAGAGATTAACCTCCAAAAGTCTCTCACCCTTGACACTCATAGTTAGAGGCATGTTCCTAGGCACTAAGGCCATAGAAGTAATCACTATGCCTTGCACCATGGAGATGGGATGAATTCGAATCAAGTTTTCAAATTTGTTTATTATTCAACCTTGCCAACTCAAACCCTAATTTGATTTGAACTATGGAGTGTTTAGCAAGCCCCATATTGAGCCTCAACTTCTCTCCTAACATAACTTTTTGGTCTTCCTCGGCCTTCTTTCAACATTCTTGTTTGCAAGAGTCAAGTAGTGCCAATATGGAGCAAGTCAACTCAGACAATTTTCCATCTAAATTCAGCAAGCGAAGTCTCCATTCTAAAATATTATCGAAGAGTTGAAAAGATATGCAGAGAGAGTAACTGAAAGAGAATTCGACATTCTACTCATGATTTAATATATATTGTCAAGAACAACACAAATCTAACCACCTTCAATAGATATCCACATAATGTGTATACAATAGTGAAAGGATAGTAAGGGATTACCGGGAGTGGCAGTTTTTTACTGATCAAATTATCTGGTAATTCATCTGAAAGTATTGGCCAAAATGGACTCAATTCTTGGCGAACCTGGCAGGAATTACAAGGTTTTTATAGACTGAATGTTTATTGCTAAAAATACTAATGAAACAGAAACATTGAAACCAAAGCAAGAAAAAAGGAGTTGACGGGCAGAAGTAGCTCCAACCAATCCAGGGTAAGAGAAACAATAATGGAAGGGTGAAAAAAATAAGTGAGAGCTTACTGCTTGGATCGCTCGCCATGAAGACTCAAATGGATAAGTCTCTGAAGATTTATTCATAGTTCTTCCATCAAGCAGAATTTCCGCACAGGCAAGCATTGAACTTGCTATAGAGTCAAGATTATATCCTCCTTCCAGGGCCAATACAATCTTTCCTTGTGCAAGATTCATCAACTGGAGAAGATAGGAAAGTGGGTAATAATGCGACCATCAGAGCGTCATTTATCTATTTTCATAGAAAACATCAAAGCTTCGGTACTAATTGTATGTCAAGAAACATGCAAGCGTTAACTCAAATTTTCAAGTCATTGCAAGAAGATGGTCATCAAAGATAACAGGCAAGACTATGAACCAAAAGACACATCACAAGCGCGAGAGAAATGCAACAAAACACCAACCTCTTTTGGGTTAATTTACAGATGTTCTGACTTATTCTAGATCTTTATTCATAATTTTAAGAATAATACAGAAAAAAAAGATGTTCATAAGTTCTATTGCTAGAATTATTATAAGGAAAATTAAATAGAATAAATAAATGATATTCTAAACCACATGTGGGTATGATGACCACAACACAGAACCCCTGGAAAGTGATGTTCTCCTAGAGTTCAAAATGCACTTATTTTTCTGCAAACAAAAAACAGACTCCAATCCAAAAGAATAAAATCTTCCTGGTGATTACAAAAAGCCTAATTAGTGGACACCCACAAAGAGGCATTAACCCTAATAACCTTTTAACCTCCTTCAAATATCTCTAATCCCCTCTAAGAATCCTACAATTCCTCACTAGCCAAACTCTCCATAAAATAGGCAGAGAAAAAATGCCACAAAGCTCTACCCTTATTCCAAACTCAAGATAAGGGAGTTCAAATCGTATATTTAAACCAACATCACCTTCAAGCTCTTATCCAAACCAATTCCTTAAGATCTAGAAAAAGTGCCATTGAACTCTTGGGATTCATCATTATGATAATTTATTGTTTAGCAGAATCAATTGTCTGAGAAGAAACAATTCAGATTATTATTAAAATAAGAATTCAGATACCAATGCTAACACATCCTAGTCAGATGTAGTGGGTGCAGGGTACATACCGAATTACTGCTAAATAAACACATGCGAGAAGGTATTGAACAAACACATATTCTCAGCATTTAGGACTTGTAAACTTAAGCCTCGAATATATGAGACAGTAAGAAACTATAATCAACAGACAGGCTACCCTTATGATTTAAGACAAATCCAAAATAGGAAAAGACAACACTTGCCTTTTTCAACATAATTGAGTATCCATACGGTGTGACACAGCAACCTCCCAGAGGATCACCAACAGCTGTTCCGAGCATGAAATAACTTTTTACACATCCCAATGGTTTTCAATCAAATATATTTTGATATTAGTCTAGCACTGCCATATTGAAAGGGAGAATTTTGGATAAAAACATATTTTGACATTTTCAATTTCACCTTCCGTCTTTAAATTTATTTCATAATTTTGAAAGTGTCAAATTTTTTTATTTTACTTGTTCATTTAATAATACTTGTTTTCATTTAATAGGTAACTCCTCCATCATAACACAACAATCTTTGATAGAAGTCAAACTGAGACCAAACCTTTCAAGAAATATGACCTAAGTGATCCCTCTGAAACAAGTCACATGATCAAAATCTTCAAATGACTAAGAGGCACCATTGAGACCCCAAACCTTTTTTTTTTCTTTTCTTTTTCCTTTTATTTTGATGAAAAATCAAGAACTCAAAACTTTAGATGAAGATCTTTGGACAATGTCCATACAGTTTTTCCTCCCTAAACGATCAACCAAGAGAAAAACATGATCTTCTATACGATTTTAGCGTTCCAAAGAAAAGGAAAAGGAAACTGGAGCTAGTGTGATGAGTCAAAAAATGAACGAGAAGAGACTCACAAGCAAAGGTGTCAAGTCGGAATGCTAGACAGTCCACATACAACAATCACTTAGACTTTGGAAAAGATAAGCTCTTTGTAATAACCAAAGACTTGTGCAGAGTTTGCGTGTTCGAATCTTCGGGTGCACTTAATAAAGAAAATCCTTGATGTCTCCAAAGTCTAGGTTTTGTGGTGAGCGTGGATTTTTAAAAGAATGAGAAAAATGGCCAAGAGTGCCACTATCAGAGAATAAGACCAAATTAACATGCACTTCTTTTTTACAGGAAGGATTAAAGATCCAGGGAAACAAATTAAGACGAGGATCAATACCAATGAGAGCCATCATTAGCGAATAAGACCAAAATCACGAATGCTTCCTTTTGAAGGGAGAGATTAAAGAGTCAGGGGAACAAATTACAAAAATTCTAATGTCTTTGAACTAGCCACCCGTTGAACAACCATGTAACATAAATGGAGGGAAGAAGAAGGATTACAATATCTCAAAGTTAGTGGCATCAGACCTGCATCAAATCCAGCAGAGACTATGATCATATCAGGATTATATTCCTTAGCAACAGGAAGCAAGATATGGTCCCAAACTGCTAGATAGTCAGCATCCCCACATCGTGCATTCTCCCACGGGACATTTATATTATATCCTGCTCCAGGTCCTTCTCCAACCCTGGTATAAAAACCATCATCTGTGGCTGGATAAAACCCTCCAAATTCGTGCCTGTGTTTATAAAATAAGTCGGCACATTACTGGCAAAGATTATAATAACTCTGATAGGATCTAAAACAAGTTTTAAAGCCACGCTTCATGACCCACTAGCCGATATTCCATGTAACAATAGAGAAAAAAAGTGTTGACGCGTACTGGAAAGAGCTGTTAAAAATCTGGCCATTAAAAGAAATAAAAGTAAGAGATTTTGGATGTTGGAGGCATCAGGGTTGTTATTTACTTAACAACCCCGACCACCAATTATCCACTTGTCAACCACTGTGTACAAAATAGAGAAATCGGTGTCCCTGAGGTCAACCAGTTTAGGGGAGGAAGAAAGTTTTGCAGAACAACACTATTAAAGTTCTTCATTAAGAACTTTGATTAAAATGAAATAGAACTTTTCAGGATGTTGTGATGATCATCTCCTCTGGAAGATGGTGAATGTGCCAAGCTTCAAATTGCAACTTTGCCAACATTTTGTAATTACCCCCTTTTAGTTATCATCTCCTAGGCATTTCCGTGATGGTGGTTTATCCTCTCCTTTGTATTCTTTCATAGTTAATAAAGTTTCAAATACTAAACTACCAAATTTCTGGTTCTTACCAAACCCCACCCCACCCCCCATGCCAAAAATTACTAAATTAAGAGTACTGAGTCAAAACAATAATATTTAAGAAAACACCAGCGTCCTTAAGCACCTACCGGTGAACAGAGAAGAACAAAACACGGGGATCCTCCCAGAACATCTTTTGCGTTGCATTGCCATGATGAACATCCCAATCAACAATTAAAATTTTCTTAATACCCAAATCTGGCTGTATCATGAAAGATAATGACCAAATGAAGTCAGAACTGACAGGGAAAAAAAAGAAGGCAATTGAACTAAATTAAATACCGAACTTGAAAGCCTTTTCTGGAAGGACCTTCAGAATAACAAAGCAAAGTACATCGTATGATTATCCGTAAATATTTGCCTAAAACATAATTGGAAAGCGGTCCTACTCTTTCATTCAAAATAAAGCTTGCTGCCACAGCTATATTGTTGAACAAACAAAACCCCATAGCTTTATCATGTTCAGCATGATGACCCGGCGGCCTCACAATGGCAATGGCGGAATCTAAATCTCCTTTCGCTACTCTTTCGGCAGCCTTAACAAAATGAAGTAGTTAGAATATATATTTAAAAGAACAGACTTCAGGCAACTTTTCTCTATTATACCAAATCTACACATTTCAGAAACTTAGCATGTAAAAAGGACCACATAGTGCCCTGCCAAAAATTCAAGTTTCAACTAGGAAAAATTCCTGCGTATATATTACATCTATGACAGAGCCAGCAGCCAGATAAGCAGCTTCGGATGACCCTTCATTAAAGTATATGGAGTTAAGTTTTGAAGCAATCTTATCTCTTCGTGAATCAAACTCTTTGGAGCTTATATTCTTAATCAACTTAACATGATTCTTGGAGTGAACTGCCAAAATATGTTTATCTTCTGCTTCTTTCCCATTCAAAACCACACACCTGAAAAGGGGAATAGCTAGCTCAACTACTTATCCAAGAAACTGAATCAAACTATCTCAAACTACAAATTCTGGAAATATGCAAGTAAAATTTGGAAGGAAAAAAAAAATTGCACCGTACAAAATTTCCAACACAACAGATGTTCGAGTTGCCACTAAAACTATGACGCATGAAGGAACATATGGATTCCAAGAAAGTTTCAATTATCACGTAAAGCTGCTGTTTCAAAAATAAATAAATAAACAATTCCTTAACTATCCATGCATTCGAGGAATTCAGCAAAAGATTATTTTCAGACAATCAAGGAACAGGATCATGCTAAGCGTGGCTCGGTGGTGATAACAATTGTCAGAAAACTATAATTTGGCCACGAGAAGACAAGTATGATATGGCACAGAGCTTCATTTTAGTAGAGTATATCCCAATTCTTCGATTTTTCTTTTTCCATTACCTTCGCAACACTGCACACAGTATAAAGCAAATACACAACAGGAAAAAAAAATGCTAATGAAAAAGCAAAAACGATCATGCCTCTGAAGAATGCCAGCGGTCTGTAGCTTGTTCCAAATGACCCTAATTCGATTAGGATTCTCAGGATGGTAATCTCCATCGGGCGTGTGATGTTTGCACATCCTCTCGTCGTACAAAACTCCTACCCTCCGTGAATCGCCATTGGTTCCGTTGAATTTCATAGTTAAGGAGCCATCAACGTCCATTTCTCCAAAAAAATCTAACAAGCTTAGTCCCTAAGCGGACGAAAACTTTCCGAAACTGAATTTTGCACTAAGGTAGTTGCCTTGTCGGAGTGTCGCCGCTCAGTCGGAGATCGACGGATGGTCCGCCGGAGAATACAGAACGGTTTGGTCTCACTGGCCAATCAAACCCACTCGCCAGTCAGCGCAGTCTCTCTAGTCTTACGAGGGACGGCTATGATCGCGAGTCGGAATAGTAAAAACAAGATAAAGGAAGTGGACAAAAAGAAGAGATTTTTCTTTTTCTTTTTTTATCTTTTTTCTCGAAGGAAAATACTAAAATGGACATTCTAGCTATGTCAAAATTCATTATAATCTATTTCTTTGACGTCCTACGCACGTTTAAAACGTCGAAGTTAATGGAAATGTCGAACGAAGGTCTCAATTTAATGAAAAATATGAATGAAATTATTGATATAGTGTTGATGAATATTTATAAAAACAAGGTCAACTATCAATTCATATTTCTAAATTTTGGAGTTTGTATAAATTTAACCCTAAACTACTAATTATATCAATTTAAACTCTAAATTTTTATAAGTATGTCAATTTAAATCCCAGATTAATGATAATGTCTGTTAAAACCCTAAACTTCCATAATTGTGTCAATTTAAACTTTAACTATCCCAATTTAAACCCTTGGATACACTTTATGAAAGTCCATGGTCTAAATTGATATACTTATGAAAATTTAAGGTTTAAATTTATATAATTTTGAGGTTTTAATTGATATCATTATTAGTTTGAGGTTTAAATTGACATTTGCCCAAAAATAAAATATTAAAAAAAAATTGATTAATATATAAATATTTTGCAGTTTTTAAACTAATTAAAAAGTCTATTATTTATGGGGCAAATTGCAAAAATTGCTCCTAAAATATGATAATGATTTATAGTTTCACTCTTAAAAAAAAAAAAGACTGACTTTGTCAATTGATGTGTTGTTGGGGATGGATGATTTAAAACAGATGAAAAGTACAATACAAATATGTTTTGATTACATTTTTTATTTTTTATACACAACTTTATTTAGTTTGGCTATATGCTCAAAATATTTCTATTAATATTAAATTACTATATAAAATAACTATTAAATACAATGAACCAATAATATCAATTTTGTTTAAAAACACTTTCACCGCCCCATTTTTTTTAGTATATGATCAACTAGGTTGGTTGTTAGATTTAGTCATTAAACATAATCGATGGAGTTAGTGATCAAAGTTGGTCATCGGAGGTGGTCGTTAAAGTTGGTTGCCATAGGTGACAATCATGATGAGTTGGATATTGGATGTGCCTTTCCATGTTCTTGTTATAAAAAATACTCTTAAACTTCATTTTGTTTTAAAAATACTTCAATCGTTTAAAAGTTGCAATATTACCCATCAACCTTCATAACATATCAAAACTACATTTAGAACAAAAATTTCTTTAGAATAACAAAAGTGGGGACTTGGAATTGTTTGACGATAATCTAAAACAATGTGATGATCTAAAATTTCATTTTAGATCACTACCACACTATTTTATGTCTATTTTTGTCCAATATTCTAAAGAATTCTCACTCTGATGATATTTTTGAAATGTTTATGTTCAAGGGTTATATAACAACTTTTGAAACTGTAAGAATATTTTTTTAAACAAATAGTAAAATTTAAAGGTATTTTTTACAACTTAACCTCATGTTATTAAACCGTTATCACTGAATTTATTTCTCATATCTAGTAAATCAATAATTAATATTTAATTCACATTAGATATAATTTAACAGTAAACAGTTATTGCTGACAAGTTTGAGCTAGGTTGGCTAAAGATTTAGGGTGTTGTTCTCTTTGGGTTCAATCCATGTTATAGTGGCGGTAATGAGGATTCATTTCTTAGTTTTGCACTTTTCCCTTTTGGGTTATCTTGTTGACATTTAAATGGATAGAATTAGGATTGTAGGCTTTAGTTTTACATCAAGAAGTTTTAACAAGGTGACTTATAATTTGGCGACTCAATGTGTGTCAAATCAAGCATAGCTCATATATGAACGTGTTGATAATCACGAGACATTGAGACCTGCAATTCAAATCTTTCTATCCTCAATTGTACTTAAAAATAAAAAAATAATAATTATTAAATTAAATTAAAAAAACTTCAAATATGTTTTCACATGTATGGACAGACCTGTGTTTAATAGATATTTTTCTAAAAATATTTTGTTTAAAATAAGGAAAAGCTAATAACAATATTTAAAATGATTGAATGAAAAATTAACACTATATAAATAGGAGCATTTAAATGAAAAGAAAAAAAAACACCGAACTTTAATACAAAATTGAAATGTTACACATTTATCTTAAAAATCAAACCTTTGAACCCATTGTATATATTATAATTATAATAATAAAGTTTAAAAAAAAATGTCCATTTTAGATCTGGTAAAGTTAGCATATACAGAGAGAGAAGAAAAAGAGTATTCCATGGGTCCCACTAGAGCATGAAAAATCCATACAAAAAGGAATGAGGAGGCAGGCCAACTTTTTCTTTTTTCTTGGGTATCAAGTGGGAAAGTGTAAAGAGAGTGGAGGAAAGAACAAACAAACAAAACAAAGCTGTCTAAGAGTAAAACCAGTACAGCAAGAACAGGAACATCACATGCTAGCCACCTTGCATTTTGGAATCCAATCTGACCCTTCACCAACCATAACCACAACTATTCCAAAAATAAAAGAAAATTGCCATCAAGCCATATGCCCACATAACAAGAGAGTGAATAAGAAAGCAATTACGTTGGCAATTAGCGTGAGTTGGAGTCTTGATCCGCTGTCGGTGTAGTCGGTGTTCATCCCGCCCACCCCTGATGGTCCTAGACCGTTGTTGCCACTACCAAACCCATTCCCGCCGATGACGCCGGTGGGTGTTGTAGAACCAAATGGGGTGTTGGTTGTGGGAGTTAATCCAGTGCCTGGGTTGGTGGTGGTTGGAGTCCCAGTTACTGGAACAGTGCCACTGTTTACAGGGCTGCAACAACAGGTTACCAAAAATCAAATGAATCCCACTTTAGGTGAGATAGAAATAACTAAAAGGTTCGGATTCATTAATAAAGTAATGGTTTGTTTTGGATAAGCCAGCTTTTCTTGGTCTACATCTATATGAAGATAAAGAAAAGTTGTCATTGTGATAAGGCTAGGGATTTAAAGATGCATCTCATCCTTGATCCTTTCTACAAGGATAAGCAATCTCAGCTATTAACCAGTTTTTGACAAGAACATTGCAAATTAGCTCCAAGAGAAAAGACAAACAGTTCTTCCCCAAGAAAATAAAGTGCTTCAGCAAACCTTCCTCCCTCCACATGTGAAACCCTTTCTCCCAAAATCATGGTCTGCCTAGGCTTGGCTTTCGAGGCATTAAAATGTGGCTCAAATCTCAATAATTTACCATCTCGAGGAGTAACATAAATCTGATCAATATTACGAAAAACTCCATTTTCAGCCTCGCATAATCTTCCGAATAAATATATTTACCAGTGTGGAGTATATATATGATTGTTAAAGACACCAATGGGAGCGACAATTATAACCTCCTGAGTGAATGTGAAAAGTTGAAAAACGCCATCCAAGGGAAAAGAAACCAGAAAAAAAAAAAAAAAAAAAAAAAAAAAAAAAAAAAAA